>JAGKTI010035032.1:0-11340 GCA_018397915.1 Birgus latro | reverse complement strand
AAACGGGTGTTCTGTTACTTGAAATGTATGATGTAAGTGCAAAAAAATATTCTAAGTCGCAACACGAGTGGTAGCAAGTGTGCTAGCTACGTGATTATGCGCTAGCAGTGCGCTAAATATCGTCGTAAGGATTGTGAATTGGTGAAAACATTTACATTGTTTGTAGAATGTTATAATGGCATTGAAAGAATAATATGAAACTAGAAAAAATGTTATGCATGTTGAAAGATGAGTCATAGTGAGTGCGTTGAGTATGCCAGCATACACTAGCATTATGCTAAATATCTTTGTAATGAATGTAAACGGCTGAAACCATTTATATAAATTCAAAAATGCTAAAATGTCATTGAAACAGTAATATGCAAGTAAATAAAATGATGTGTATCCTGAAACAAAAAACTTAGCGTCTCAATGTTACGAAAGTGACCAAACTCGCTATGCTCGCGCAAGGGAACAATGCTTATTTTTCCTATATATCTCATTGAAAACCCTTATATTGTTGTTCTTATTGTTTATTAGATCAAAATGAATAAATGTAGATGTGTTATTGGTTGTTTCTCCTAAAATTACTTACCAAAGAAAACGTGCAAGCCAGACTCGTCATTGACAGGGTACGATACCTGCACGGGGGGGCTTACCTGTGCTGACCACTTGGGGTTCCAGGTTACCATTTTCTTGTTCATAATCCTTTGTTTCTCACCAAAAGCGGATGTTTTAGCCAAAAAAAAAATTCCCCCCAAAATGCTCGAGACTGGGGGGTATCGGAGGTGGGAAATCGGTCGGGACGTGACGGGTTAAATAGATGAAGGAATTGAAACGTCCATTATTTCTTAGTTTTCTAACCGACACCCATTTTTTGGTGATGGGATTATGACATACGATATAAAACAAGTAGAAGTTTCCAGTGGAAACAGTTTTAACAACAGCAGAATTCTGGTTTGAAACAAAACCCGACGTCACAGTCTGATGTCCGTTCTGCCACGAGTTAATTCCATACAGGAGATGCTCCTAACGACCATTTCATACAGAGCATTGTCAACCACGCTGAGAGCAAGGATACTGTCCATAGCACACACTAGGGCAACAGTGGGCGTCCAGTATCAGTCACACACAGCAAGCCAACACTGATGCCATGCGTGACTCGCCATCAGAAACTCCAAGAAGTCCCACCACGGCTGCTTCCAGGAATTGGATGATATTGACTTTCAGCTTTGTCGTGAAAGCCATTTTGCTGGAATCTTCCACTTGATTTACGTTGACTCTCATAATCTCACCACAAAAACTAAAAATGAAATGGGTGTAGGAACAAGGACGTAACGGAAGTTTGAAATCCTTTGGGACAAGTCAAATATTCTACCCTACCTAGCTCCAAACGATTCTATCTAGCTAGGTATGATAAATAGGAGCTTTTGTTTTAATGCTGTTACCATTAACCTTCTTATGGTCAGGATTATTCTAGTATTCAACTTTTGCTAAAGTCATATGATTAAACTCACTTGAGAGTGAATCACGATTAGCTTATGAGTGTTAAACATCCATTAAATTGCATTAATCTCTTGTGTTTGCAGATAGCGGCAAGGATCATAAGACTGAGGTCCACTGCGTAACACATGAGAAGCACCAACAGTTTGACTTGCTCAAATCACCTACTAAAATGGGCAAAGGTGAGGTGAACTGACCATCATATGAACGTGATTCCACGTCTCTTACTAACTCGTTCCACCGCAGATTATTATTTTAAAGTTTTGCACACACGAATGTGTGTGTGTGTGTGTGTGTGTGTGTGTGTGTGTGTGTGTGATTTTACGTCCATTACCAACTCATTACACTGTGTAAGAAACTTAAACCATTTATTTGTTTATGTTGATTTTTACGCAATTTCTGATCAATGTCAATGCGTAGATTCTGAATATGCTATTTGTTTTTTGTGTAAATCTAAGGTTACAGTAACTATGCAACAACATCTACACAAGGACAGGAACTGCAACTTGTCACCATTTCGAGAATGTTGAGAATGTCAAAGAATTTATATATTTCCGGGTGTATATTATGAATATAACTAGAAAATGAGGAAACAGTAACATCACAAGGAATGCAGGGCACATAGAGTCTAGAAATGCACTTTTGATCTTGGCTTTCTTCTGTAGCTGCGATGACAATTGGGCAGCAATCCCCAAACGTTCCATCATTGCCTCGTTCAACCTGCCCTGATATATGGTTTCCATCACTAGAATGTCCTGATGGAACCGTTCACCTTGCTCCTCGCTGACTGCACCTATGTAGCTTTTGAAGAAATCAAGGTCGGAATGCAGATAGTGCAATTTGATTGACATTTTGCATCCAAGCTGGTGGAATGCGCCGATCAGGTCATTGACGAGCTGTGCGGAATCTGGTCTCCTCTGGTTGCCTAGAAAACTTTCCACAACCCCTCTGAAAGCATTCCAAGCACGCTCTTCATCATCGGTCATCTTCCCCTGGAGTTCACGATTTGCAAGCATTCTTCGAACTTGCAGCCCAGTGAATTTGCCAGCAGCCACCTTTGCCACGCTGAACTTGGGAAACATTGATTGGATATGCAGAAACGCATCACCATCCTTGTCGATGGCTTTCACGAATTATTTCACAAGACCAAGTTTTGTGTTTAGTGACAGTATCAATACCTTCTCTCTGGAGATCAGTGGAGCTTTCAGAACGCTGCACAAGCCTGGTGTGAGACTCTGTCTGAGAGGCCAATCTTTCCTCACGAAATGTTCTGCATTGCTTTGGCTGTCCTACAAGCATAAATAAAATGAGTACTTCGTATAACTGCCTTGCATGCCAAGTAAGAAAGAAATAATTTTGAAATCCTCACAAACCTGCCAATTGTGATCTGAGTACTTGATCTTTGTCTTACAAATCTTCACATTCTCATAGCCTTCTTTCATTTTCGCAGAATATGCAACTAGAATTGATGGGAGTTCATTGCCGTTATGGAAAAGTACAGCTTTGAAGAGTCGCCATTCAGAGGCCTTGTAATCCACTCCCATGGCTTGGAACAAACCCTTAACATCAAAACAATAACACAATGAGGTTTCTTCAAGAAATTTGAAGAAGGATGCAAACTTGCTGTGGCGATTCCAGTAACTCAACTCGTAACTGGGATCTAACAAGTCCCATTCACTTGGACGTGAAGTCAGCAGCTCAGCATCAGACTTGGTGAGACCTAAATATCGGACGAAGTTATCCAGTTCTTACTGACTGGGAAAGTGTCGAGTGTTTCTGGAACATTCTTCTACATACAGTTCATCATCACTTTCCCCTCCATCATCGACGATGTCCTCATGGTCAGAGACAACTTCCGTGTCCGCAGGAGGAACAGGAATCGCCAGCTCATCATTGTGAGGCACGGGATATATCAAAGAAGGCAAATTTGGATATACAATGTTCTTTCTGCTCTTAACACTCTTCGCACCACTAATATGAACCATGCAAAAATAACAATCATCGTGGTGATTCGAAGACTCTCACCACACTCTCGGAACTGCAAAACTCATCTTCCCTCTCGCTCCTCGTAGCCACGCTTCAAGCACAGAGCAACAGCTACCACAAGTGTAGTGCGGAGCACAATCCTTATCTTGATCACCCATTACCACGCCAAAATATGCTTTGTATGCAAAAGCAAATTTGGTACCAAGGTGGATTTTGTGTTTGATCATCTTCTGTCAAATACATTCTCCACATAATACAATGTAGGCCTATCGGCTGACAGCCTGCAAGAACGTCTACTACACATTCTCATCAATAGAAACACCTTTACTAAAAGCTAAAAAACACGTCGACCAGTCAAACTAGCAACGTGAAACTATACTCAGTTTTTTTTTTTTCAAGGCGAAGATGCACTTGACAGGTTGGTGATGATTGGCTGAATGCAACATTGTTTCATGATGTCTTTATTATTAACTGACGACATAAATGTGAGGGGGAAATATGAGTTAGTAAATGTTATTTGGACATGTTGCATTCAGCTAATTACCACAAACCTATCAAGTGCATCTTCGCCTCAGTAAAAAAAACAGAGTATCGATTGAACTGACTCGATCCGCGTCGCATGACACAGTAATAGTCATATCAGCTACATCTGCATCGATGAAGAACATTCACACACGACTGGAAAGCTTATGGAAAACAGCCCAGCAACCCGGGGGGGGGGGGAGTTAGCTAATTTGATAAAAAGTATTGCTTATATATATTTCGAGAGAGCTGATTTCAAAAATGAAATTAGAGCTGGTGTAGGACCTCAGTTTATTTCACAAAAACATAAGTAAAAATATTATAATTAAAATACATTCATGCTATGGGGTGAATTTCCTTCTTTTTGATTTACTGGAGTATATGATGTCAACACAGTCTCGTTGCAAATACTAGCAGTAGTCGGCCACCACGTTTCGATTGCATATCCCTTGATATAGAACCTATGCTCCTGTTCCTTACTTACTGTTCCGAGAAAACCGGATACAACTGTTGTTAATGCATTCCATGCATTTCTTTCGCCTGTTTCACTGAGTTCGTGAAATGCTAGTCTTTCGTTAGTAGCCTTATGTGAGGGTCATCAGCCGTCAGTGTTTTATCTGTTTTAGCAGGAAATTTTGAACATGAGTAATCAAAACAATCTTTTTCTTTATCGAAAGGTTTCACACCAAACTTAATGTACAGTGGTGGAAGCAGGATTTACTCTGGATCAACTAAAGGCTCATTCTCGAAGTTTCTCTCTTCAGATGTTAATTGTTTTCTTTCCGGCCACACTTTTCTTACCCAGTGTTGACCACTTGCTCTTCTGTCCCATAAACATAAAAAACAAGGAAATTTGGTGCAGCCACCTTGCGATCCATGAAGCACTAACAACACTTTTATATCCCCGCAAATCATCCAGCCGTGTTAACTGAGTTTTGTTTATCCAATTTTTTTTCTTCACATTCTCACAGCTTTCCTTAAGATGAATTGAATGCCCAATTGGAACTGAAACAAATTTATTTCCATTATTAATTTTTTTTTGTGTGTCCGACTCTGGGCATAGGCTTCACAGGCTGCTATCAAGGCCCAGCAGCCCTCCTACATGCCATACACCTCTACATGTCACCACTTCGGCGCTAACACCCACTGTCCATATTGAATACATGCTAGGGCTGTCTCATACAGGACTGGTGTAATGGTATCAGCGGGGGTATTTTTACGATATGTCGGCGGGTCTTCTGGTAGATCAGTAAAGCCTGATTTAATGAAATTCAAATCCTTAAACTGTTCCTTGCTCCAGCGGGGATTTGAACATGGGTCCGTTAGGACTGCAGGCCACCCCTCTACCGATTGAGACTTCTCTTTGAGCTATTAACAAAAAGCCTCCTTTCATATGGCTGATACTGACTATAATCCATTGTTTCCAAAAGAGATTTGATGCCTTCGGGAGACCGGAATTGGTGCTGAATGTGTCCGATAAAGTACTGACTAACACAAAAATGCAAGCACTTCCCCGGGTTAAAGTTTGGCACAGGAGAGAGCAAGAGAACATATGTTGATACGTATCTAAATATGTAGACAATGATGTGGAAAAGGAATTCATCCAAGCTATCCTGGCATGCTATAAGGCATTAGCCAGCAAACAACCTAATGCACTACCCCGACATAATATACTTTCTCTTAGTGAGTAAGGCAAAAATATGACAACTACATCAGACAAAGATGGTGGAGTGGTAATTTTGAAAAAGAAAAATGAATATAATGAAAAAATTATAACTATGTCGAGCGATCCTCTTACATATGAAAAGAAATGTAATGGATATTCAGACAGTGAATCTTATAAATTAAATATCAAAGCAAGAAAAATACTTGAACGACCAGAAAAAAGAAAGAAGTTGCTAAACATGCTTGAAGAAAAATCTCGTCCCCCGAAAATGAGAGGTTTATCGAAACTGCACAATGAGTGCATTCCAATGAGCCTGAAAACATTTGGATTTGGAAGCGCCCCCACAAGATGGCTAAAAGGCTAACTGAGTCCCTCTCCAAATCCCTGGGTGCCCTAAGTGATGTGCATCAAAGAAACTCGGCGGATTTCATCGCAATGCTGAAAAAAATGGACTTCTGCAATAAGAAAATGACAAGGTTCGACATGAAGTCACTTCATTAATGTACCGATAGAAAGGGCCATGCAGGCAGTAGGAAGAGTAATGGACGTCATCGAAGATGAGCTACCAGGAGCTGACAACATCGAACTAATTTCAATGTATGTTAAATTTAGATCATTTGCTTTCAGTAGAAAGGAATATAGGCAACACAAGGGTCTAGCAATGGGCCCGCCTCTTTCTGCCGTCAAGACTTGCCTATATATGGTGGCATTAGAGGCCAACTAGTATAGAAGAATCATAGGTTGGGGTGCAGCTTGGTGCAGATATGTGAATGATGTCTTAGTAAGTGTGCCTAAGGACACCAATATTTTAAGATAAACTGAGAAAGTTTAACAGCCTGAAGAATGACAAAATGCTCACAGAAGAAGAGAGAGAGAAAAGCTCCCATTCTTACCATACTATGATACGGAGAACAGATGAGAGCTAAATACTCTGTGTACTGTAAACCAACTAACAAAGATGCTTTTATCCACGCTCTCTGCACACAACGAAAGGACCAGGTCTGGAGTTATTATAAGATCTTTCCAAGGGGCATACAGAAATTGTAGTAATGAGTTCATGGGAATTAAGTTAGGAGGAGTAGACTGTAGCACCATTCGAACACGGCAGTACTCCCGAGGTGGATGGTAAGCCGGTGAGAGGGAGAGCTGGAGCTCCCGTTTTCACCAGCCCTCAGGATTCGATCCTGACCATCACCCTTTGCTGGACATTTTCAGTGCCTCATTTACACAGATAGTAGGCCAGCATACTCTCTTAATACCCCTATCTTCAACTATCTACACCACATTACATGCACATAAGATATCACACTCTCTATTCACACTCCCTTTAGTAATGGCCACTGCAATACTACAATCAAACGAGGTGGTACCTCGGATTGCCACCACCGGCAGGGTAGGGCTGGCGGCACAGGATCCTCTCGGTCGCCATCAAGTGACTGTGCTGGCAGCGGCTGTTGCAATTTCCAATCTTGTTCGTCAGTGGAAAAGTGAAGGTGCGGCCTTATTCTTTACCAACATCCGTGGCCTCTAGACCAACCTGAATTCAGTTCATTTTTTCCTACAGTCCATATCCCCTCTGGCCCTATTTCTCACAGAACCACAAATCTCACCCTTTACTATAATATCCCCGTTCTGTTTTCCCGGTTACCATCTTCTCACAAACTTTGTAACAAGGGCGGCACCTGTTGTTATATCAAATCTCAATATGCATTTGATACTATTTTAAACTTCACTTCATCCAATTTTGATTACTCATTGTACGAACTAAATTATCTAAATATTGTCAAATATATCTGTGTAGTCTATTGCTCCCCCAATGCCTCTTCAGAACCCAGTGTATTTGACTCAATATCCACACAGTTGAGTAACCTCAACCTTGCACTTAGTACCGAAATTGCCATTTTGGGTGATTTTAACGTACATAATGTTGAATGGTTATTGCATTTTGCCAGGATTGGCGATGCTGGTCTAGAGTGCGAGCTATTTGCAGAATCATTTAATCTCACGCAGCTGGTAAAGCAACCAACCAGAATACCAGATAATCCTGACCATGATGCCCATCTCTTGGATCTATTCCTGACAAATAATCCAGATCAGTACAGGATAGAGGTACTGTCACCACTTGGATCCTCAGACCACAATCTCATTAAAGCCACATTAGCTAGCCCCCCCAAACCTCCCCGTTCTGAACCTGTTAGGGTGACCCGTTGGTCCTTTGATAGGGCAAACTGGGATGGATTTAGAAATAATCTCGCTGACATTCTGTGGCAGTCTTTTTTCTCTAGTGATGCCAATTCTACCTATTCCCATATTAGTGATTTTATACTAGCTGATATGGATTTGTTCATACCAAGTCAACAGTTCACTAAAACACTGAACTCTACAAAATGGTTTGATAACAACTTGCAAGAGCAACAGCCCAAAAGTAATTGGCATATAACACTTATTTAAAATAAAAAAACATCTGAATCACTGCAATTTAAAATTGATAGAAACCATGCAAAAGCTGTAATAAATCTCGCTAAATAAAACTTTCTTCATAACCAAGCATCAAATCTACTTAACAACCCTAATGACAATAGAATATTCTGGTCAACTCTTAATTCTTTTATTAATAACTTTAACAAGTCATCATCCACTCCTTCACTAAAGTTTTCAGATGGCAACATTACAAATGACCCACACAGGAAAGCAAATATCTTTGCCAGTACATTTGCCAGAAATTCTACTTTAGAGGAAGTTAGTCAGAACGTCCCAGTACTAGAACTTGACTCTCCCAAAATTGTTCCACTTAAAATACAGACAAGATACGTAAAATCCATCCTAGACAATTTACCTACCAACAAAGCTCCAGGCCCAGATGGAATTCTTCCAACTGTTTTGAAAAAGTGTTCCCCAGAACTCGCACCTGTTCTTGCTAAACTATTCAGACTATGCATACGTACTTGTTCATTCCCCAATTCATGGAAAGAAGCAATATCCACCCAGTTCCAAAGAAAGGAAGTTCCTCTGACCCCTCTGATTACAGACCAATAGCTGTCACATCTTCTCTTGGTAAAGTACTTGAAATTTTAATCAATAAGCACATAGTTAAACACCTTGAAACCAACAACTTAATTAACGATAAACAATATGGTTTTCGCCACGAAAGATCCACCATTGACATATACAATCTCCTGACTCCATCCATCCATCAATCAATCGACCTATATGGAGAAACTCAGGCAGTAGCCCTTGATATTTCTAAGGCTTTCGACAGAGTATGGCATCATTCCCTGCTCTCCAAACTCCCTTGCTATGGACTAACGTCAATTGTTCCTCTGCTTGCCTCATATCTCAGCGACAGAAAAATAAGAGTAAAGCTGAAGATGTATATTCCAATTTCCACTCAATTAACGCCGACGTGCCACAGGGATTAGTTCTGGGACAAGCCCTGTTCCTGATTCATATTAATGATCTCTTATCTGTCACCCATAATCCCATACATTCATATGCAGACGACTCAACACTTCACAGTTCATTCACACTCAGACACCCATTTACAAAGTCTGATATCTCTAATTCTCAACTCAGCACAGCCATCTCCATAAATCAAGACTTATCTATGATCAGTGAATTGGGACAAAACAACCTTGTCTCATTTAATGCTAGTAAAACCAAATATATTCAATTTACTTATAGACAGATATTGCCTGATTCATATATTACCTTCAATGCTACTAATATTCCCGTCTCCAAAAGTATTGAAATTCTCGGCGTCTCACTTAACAGTGCCCTCAGCTGGGACATCTCATGTCATATCACTTGCTAAAACCGACTCAAAGAAACTTGGATTATTATACAGAGTCCGTAACTTCTTCACTGACGAGGAGATAGCTTTAATTTACAAGAGTCATGTGCACTCTCAGCTTGAATATTGCTCACCTTTGTGGAATGGATGTGGAGAGGTTGCATTAAAACAACTACACAAAATTCAAAAGAAAGGTGTTGGAATTATTAATAACCCTGCTATTGCAAACAATTTACCTCCCCTACAGGTAAGAAGGAATGTTGCCTCCCTTGCATTATTTTACGGATATTTTTATGGCAAATGCTCAGACGAAGTTGCGTCCATTGTGCCACCTCTTCATGCCTCCCCTCGTGCTACGCGGGCATCTGACAGCTCTCATGACTGGAATATCACACAGACATATTGTAGAACTTCCGCCTGTCAGAATTCTTTTATTCCCCGAACTGCATCTCTCTGGAACTCACTTCCCCAGAGTTGTTTCCCTCCAATCTTCAACCTACAGCTGCTCAAGTCCAACTGTTACAGATATTTCATGAATGGAGGACACCAGTAATCTGGTGTGAGGATTTTTTTTATTCAATTGTTTTTCCTTCCTCTGTTCTGTTATTTCAAAAAATGAAAATAAATAAATAAACGTATATAACAGAGACCTCTATGAAGCTCTACTCTCCGGTATGCATCCTGTTAATATTAAAAATAAATGCAATTGATATCATCAAGAAAAGAGATAATGCCAGTGTTAAATCAAACGATGATAGTACAAGATAATGTACCTGTCCTCAACTTTGCCAAAGCTTCGGCTATCTGCAAGTACTTACAGAACGCACGCCTTGGGATTGCAGCATTCTCAGCATGTCAAGTAGGATAACAGTCAAAGCAAAAAAGGAAATAAACTGAGAACAGTGTAGTATACAGCATACCGTTACGTGGATACTCCGAAGCGTACATAAGGGTAACAAGACGGGGAATGGATACAAGGGTAGCAGAACACAAAGCAGATGTACAACAGTTGTGTCCCAGTTTCGTCCGAGGATTAAGTGTAGCTTGTTAAACATTATGGAAGTCCTCTCACAATGACATCAGAGTGGTTGGCAAATTGGCTTTCCTGACTTTTCTCAAGCTTCATATCTGCTGCTGATGAGATGACAGTAAAAACGAACCCCCCAAATTCCGAAGCATAAACATCCATTTGCCATAATTGCTGCGTCCGAGAGACGAAATGTAAACTATATTCGGTCAGGGGATGACTGCTTGGCCTTTGCATCTTACACTTAACCACAAAACATCAAGCAGACCTAGTATATACCTTGCTATGGAGAGAGCAAAACAACATGCGTCCAACTAGCAGAAAGATGAGAGAGGACGTGATATATTTTTATTTAGGAGGAAAGATTTCCGAACAGATAGTTCAAATATTAGAAACTGTAGAAACTGCAGAAAGATGGATTAGGCGCTTTCGGGAGGAAGGCACAACGTACAGCGGTCATCATTCAGGTCGCCCAAGTATTAGCACACCAAGACGGGACCAGGAAATAATCACAGCGATGGAAAGCAGCACCTTTAAGCAGTGCTTTTTCCGTAAGAGACGAATTGAACCTAGAATGAAGCACACGAATAGTTGTGCGTAGACTTCGGTCTTCTGGCTTAAGTGTTCTGGTCTGTGCGATTAATTTCGCCACTCATAACAAAATATTCGATTGTCATTATACACTAACTCTATTCTCATATGTAACAAGGTTACTTGATGACAGATAATGAAAATCACAGCTTATAAATACCAACTTAAGCTAAGCAGAAGTTAAATTAATAAAGCAGAACCAAAATCCGGACATTTCTTTAGCTAAGTTGGAAGATGGCTACGAAAACTTTGAACTGTTCAGAATAGTCGTAGCCC
>JAGKTI010035031.1:0-11340 GCA_018397915.1 Birgus latro | reverse complement strand
TATCACAGATGCTGCACAAGATGGAATTACTTCCCAAGCACTTGTGGCAAATAGCACATGGCCACTCTCCCTCTTCTTTGGCAGTACTGCCACCAGCCCTAGACACCATCACTTTTATCTGCATTTACTCTTAAGCCCTTGTGCCCCATACCATCTCTCAGCTTGCTATTTTATCTGCATTTACTCTTAAGCCCTTGTGCCCCATATCCTCTCTCCACTGGCTAAATCTTTACTCTGCCTCACTTTCATTTTCTGCAATTAACACCAAATCATCAACTTACATCTCCCATGGGAGTCCATTTCTGAAGTCACATGTGAGGGCTTCAAGTACCATGATAGACAGCAAGGGGCTCAATACTGACAGCTGATGCACACCATCACTCATGGAAAACTCATCACTCAAATTTCCATTCACTCTTACCTGGATATGAGCACCCACATACATGGCCATAACCACCCTAACCAGCCACTCCTCAATCCCAAGCTTTCTCATTGCCCACTTCACCACCTCTCTAAGGATTCTGTCAAAGACCTTCCCCACATCACCAAAAAGTACAGCTCCCCTTTCATTCATATACATTTTTCCTGAAGCTGTCAGACAATGCATATGGCACCAGTGGTCCCTTTGCCGGGCATAAACCCAAACTGCATCTCATCAATATCCACTCTCTCTAAGTCTACCTTCAAGAACCCTCTCCATTACTTTCATTTCCTGGTCTAAAAGCTTTATTCTATCTATCTGTTGCCAGACTTCTTAATCCTATAAGGGGTGGCCACAAATTGCCTCCATGTCACCCTGTCCCCTGCCATTTCACTGATCTGCTCCCAGCTCACACCCCCCTCTCTCATATACCTCTCTACTCCATCTCATCCTTGGCCTCCCCCTCCCTCTCCCCCCCTCCACCTCACTCATACACTCTCCTCATTAGTCTCTCTCTCTCTCCATCCTCTCCACATGGCCAAACCACCTTAGCATGTTTCTCCTAACATTTCCTGTCACATCCACACCAAAATGATCCTTCACTTCTTCATTTGTCAATCTGTCTCTCCACGTGACTCTTTATGCCTCTATAATTTCCTCTTTCCAGGGCATCGCCCTTCCCCTTGTACACATTTACATTTACACTCTTCAGCCAGTCATCTGGGACAACACACTCATTTATAATCGTATTTATCTGGTCAGTGACTGACCATTCATTGGTCAGAAAAGTAGCTGGCGCAATGAAGGCCTCGATAAGAAACAGAGGCTTGAGTGTTGCAGCTGCACGAGGCTTACATGAAGGAGTGTTGGTGCCAACTTTAACATATGGATGTGAGACTATGGTGTGGCATGAAAATGAAAAGTCAAGAGTAAAAGCAGTGGAGATGGGACTGCTGAGAAATGTATGTGGAGTACAGAGGGTGGATAGGATACGAAATAATATGATTCGTGAAAGATGTGGAGTGAGGAAGTCAGAGGACACCAAAATCGAAGAGTGTACTGCGATGGTATGGTCATGTGGAGAGAATGGATAACAATACAGTGGTGAAAAAGGTATATCTGAGCGAATTTGAAGGAGGGAGGAGGCGAGGTAGGCCAAGGAGAAGGTGGAGAGATATGGTGGATGAGTGTGTGAGGAAGAGAGGTTTGGAAGTCGGTGAGGGTAGGGAACTGACAAGAGATTGAGCTGCCTGGATGAATGTTGTGAGAAGAAGTGCATGATCAGGGATTTTGGCACCCCTTTTTAACATGGCAGTGTCTGGATTGACTCTATCAGATACATTTATGTGAAGCTACAAAACGTGGTGAATGTTTTTGGCGTATTCGATAAAGCCAGGATTCTGGGGGCTTGAATGATGAGTGAATGGAAGCATGGCCCATTGGATTGGGCAAATTTGGGTTGTCTGGACATTGCTACTCCTCACCCTGCCCTAGGGTGGGAAAGGAGGTCTGGATGATGATGATGTGACTGACCTCACTCCCACTTCTCCAGAGGCTTTCAACATTGCAGCAGTCAACCCAGACATACCTGCTGCCTTCCCAACCTGCATCTTGCTTATTGCCCCACTCACAGTATTATTATAATTATTGTAGCAGCCGTGGCTCAGTGGGTTAGAGCGCTCCGCTCTTGCCGTAGGGTCGGAGGATCGAATCCACCCAAGGGTCATTGGTAGACATCAGGAAGGGCATCCGGTCATAAAATGCTACACGCTCCAATCCCCAAAAAAAAGGCCGACGCATGCAAGCATGTTGCAGCCTTCAAAAAACAAAACGAAACTTTATTGCTACTACTCTTTCCTTCATTCTTTCCTCTTCCTTCTGCCTACAGGTGACTTTACACTTCCTCTTCTGTCTTTCTTTCCTTCATTCATTCCTGTTCCTTCTGCCTATGGGTGACTCTACACTGAGTGACAAGCCAAATGGTTTCCTGTACATCAGGAAACCATTTACTATGCTGAGCGGTAACCATATAACCAAATTATGGCACCTGGTGGTTTGGCGGGTAATTAAGGCACTCCAATTGAACTGAGCTGGTTCAGGTTTATATCCAAGGGATGGTTGGGGTTTATTGCTCACGTAATGCCACTTAGGGATGAGTAAGGCTGGTCAATATCATCTTAAATGTCAGGACCAACTTGCCTAGCCCCGGGCTCCTACGCTTCTGATAGGGCAACATCAGATTGGATGATGATGATGATTATTTATCTATATTTTAAAGTAAAAATCAAGATTGATTCATTTTGAGATGCCTAAACAACATACGTTAAGCCTGCACATCACAGGAAGAGGAAAACATAGACTGAAGACAATTCCAGAGTTGAAGAAGAAAGTGCCAGGACTAGGAGCATCGGTTAACTCTTAATTCAAGAAGCTGGGCAGAATGGAAGTGGCAAATGCATTGCCAGTTGGGTACTGAAGCAAGTGTTCCAAGGGCAAAACACCTTTAGTTCAGATATTTCTTGCTTGGATGTGTTTTTTAAAATTTGTAAAATGGCACCTCCATGTGTAAGGGAAATTGTCTGATACACAAGGGAAAAAATGGTACAAATTACAACCACTCGTGGTCCATGCATAATTATATTCTTTATTCAGGCATTGGTGGTAGATGGTGGCAACCATCATCCATTCACTTGATGTAGTGCTGCTTACTTCTTCCTTCACCTTTATCATGTCTTTTCATGTGTGTACCCTCCTCTTTCTATTTCTCTCATCTTTCCTGTCACTTTTTGTTACTCTTCTTTCTTTCAGGTGGCTTTACATCAAGTGACATGCCAAATGGTTTCCTGTAAGCCAGGAAACCATTTACAATGCTGGGTGGTAACCACATAACCAACCCATAAGTGTTCTCTACCTCTCAGCAAGTGGGTTGGCAAAGGGTTAGTGCCTCTCCCCAATAAACAACTAACAAACAGCCATCCTTTACAGGATTATGTCATCTGGCAATAGATAGATTCAGGTATCATTTTGTCAGACTGCAAAAATGTTTATCATTTAGTCTTGATTTTTGTAGTTGTGTCCCAGTTCATAGTACTGTTCATTTATCTTTATAGTACTGAACCTTTAAACAGAAATCAAAGAAACATTTCCAAGTTTTCATTCTGACTCTTGTTAAATACAAACATCTTGATTTACATCCATTTCTATGGTTTCAGATCAAAAAAGCATTTCCATTCATTTCTAAATGAGCAAATATGAACAATCTGAATATTTAAATGAAGAATACATCTGACTATACTGCTGCAAAATTATATTTTTAAGATATTTCAGATCAAAATCAAAGTAAATCTGATGACACCATGTCCCTCTTAAGGCATCCCCTTACTGAGGTTGGCCATTGTACTGCTGATGTTATATACGGACTGGGAGCTAAACCAAGTGCCAAAACCGGCTAATTACTTCCTAACAGTTGCTGGAATGTGTTGGGAGAGATGAAATCTATCATCATCATCACTGAATCCTGTGTTGCCCCATAAGGAGTGTAGGAGCCCAGGGCTAGGTAAGTTGGTCCCGACTCCTACATCCGTGAGTGGCATTATTTGATCAATAAACCCCAAACACTCCTTGGATATAAACTTGCACAGGCTCAATCTGATTGGTGCACCATAATTACCCACTAAACCACCAGGTGCTATAATATGCTCATGTGGTTACCACCCACCGTAGTAAATGGTTTCCTGGCATACAGGAAACCATTTGACTTGTCACTCAGTGTAGAGTCACCTGTAGAAGGAAAGGGGAAGAATAGAGGAGAGAAAGAGAGAAAAGGAAGGAAGGAAGGGAGGGAGGAAAAGGCAGTCAAAGAAGAGCAGCACTATGAGTGAGTGGATGGCAAGCATGCCCACCTACTATTAGATGACATCTTAAATGTTTAACATGATTTCCTGTTTACCAGGAAACAATTTACTACACTGGGTGGTGATCATATAACCAAATTATGGTGCCTGGTGATTAGTGGGCAATTAAGGCACTCCAATCGGATTGAGCCTGTGAAGGCATATACCCAAGGAGTGGTTGGGGATTATTGTTCACGTAATGCCACTCAGGGATCGGTGAGATTGGTCACTCTCATCTTAAATGTTAGGACCAACTTGCCTAGCCCCAGCCTCCTACACTCCTCATGGGGCAACACTGGATTAGATGAGAATGAACGAAATGCAAGTGAGTGTGTCTCAGCTTGGACTTTGACTCTACTCATGTCACTGACTTTCCAATGAATGCTGTGTGGCTAGTGTACTTTCTGTCAATGATTCTAAGTCCCTATAGTGACAGGTTCAAACCCAGCTACTGTATGTGGCCTTGTGTTAAGTGTTTCAGTGCCTTTTCAACCCTCAACCCATACTGATTGCATACTAGAAAGTTTATTACAAAATAAGGCAGGGGGGGGGAGTCAAACATCCACGTTATGTTCCAAAATATCTGTTTTTTTCCATACCAATGACACCATAAACGGGTAAAACATACCAGTATCAGTTTTACAGATAGCAAAGGATCTTTGGTAGGAATTTTTCTTTACTATACTGTGGACTTTAACAAAATTACTGTAACTAATCTGACAAGTAACTGTACTTTAAAAAATTCCCATTAATATAATTATCCCCTTTCTGGCTATGCAATTCCCAACAATTACTGTATCCACAGCATCAAGACAAGGTCCCTCTTCCCTACTGTACTGTTCAATGAGATCAATATCATCTGTGAGTTGTTATAAATGGAACTATACTCATTAAAGGAATGAATCCTTTTTGAGACATTTTTAATGAGTTGTACGGCAGCTGTTTGAAGATTGGTTAGCAATGAAACATGAAGGCACACAAAATGACTGAAATGTTTGAATATGTAAAATGCCTATAGTACATTGTCACAGACATTGCATAGAAATCAAACAACAGCAAATTTATTATAAATTTTCTTTTAGATTACAAATAATACAAAGTGTGCCAGAAAATAGCTTTTGAAGGCATGTGGGTTGTGGCTCAACTGGCATGGCTCCCTATTAGCTCTCTGAGGTGAATTTTGTCTCCAGTATCTATGATGCATACACACTTTTGCAGCTACAGAATTTTGACTCAACTTTTTAGAAAAACTAATTTCAGACATTCAAAATAGACTGCTTACAACAGACAGCCTTTGTGTGAAAATTATGCAAAGCTCAACAGTATTTTTATTATTATAACAATTTACAACCAAGTTTTATTAAAAACCTGAATATCCTCTTCTGAGGATGCACTACGATGCTTGATAAGACAAGCAGAAACACTATTATATATATTTAGGAGATATTCCTGTGAATTATTTGAACAATATTATATTGTTCTGCAGCCACCAAGTTTATCTGACTTGGTGCAGGACTCCTAGGAAAATAAGTGTTGTGCTTGATCTAATGCAAGCAAACCTCTTAACACTTTTCACTGTGGCAGGTGACACATATCACAGTTCTCACTAGCAGTCTGATTGATAAAAGTGCAATGCTGACAGGTCCAAGAACTTGTGGAAGCTGCAGCTGCCTGTCCTGCCCCACTCCCAGCAACATCTGCCCCAGCACTAACAGATCCACTCTGCGCTCCAGAAGCCATGACCAGTTGTTCAACTGTGCCCCAGTGGTCAGATCGCTTCCACTCCAGCGCTGCACTGCGGTCTCGCTCTCTTACAGCACGCAGAAGTGGACCCAGATATTCCTGTTATAGAGGTAAACAGTTATGATTTACGAAACTTGTAATTTGTATTACTTTACCCCTTATGCATCGAGAGTCTTTGAGCAGAAGTCAAGAGTGAGAGCAGTGGAAATGAGTTATTTGGGAGGAGCATGTGGAGTCACATGGAGAGACAGACTAACAAATGAGGAAGTGAAGGAGCGTTGTGGTGTGCTTGAGGACGTGATGGGAAGCGTTAGGAGAAACACGTTAAGGTGGTTTGGGCATGTGGAGAGGATGGAGAGTGAAAGATTGACGAGGAGAGTGTATGTGAGTGAGGTGGAGGGGGCGAGAGGGAGGGGGAGGCCGAGGATGAGATGGAGGGATGGAGTGGAGAGGTATATGAGAGAGGGGGGTGTGAGTTGGGAGCGTGGTAGTGAAATGGCAGGGGACAGAGTGACATGGAGGCGATTTGTTTGTGGCCACCCCGTTCGGGATTGAGGCGTCTGGCAATAGATAGATAGACAGAATTAAATTTACAGAGCTGTTCTCAAAACAAGTGTTAGATGAATTTCCTTAATAATCATGCTGCTCTTTCCATTTACCTATCTTTCACTCTCTCAAACAATCTTCTTCCAATCTCAATTCTCATCTACAGTATATGATCTGACAGATGTGCAGTACATCCTTGAATGACCAATGGGGGGGAAGGGGGGGGGGAGGTTACAGAACTACTAATGAAGAGCTGAAAGGAAGGATGGAACTTGAATGTATGAGTGGTGCGATGAAAAGGGGTAGACTGAGATGGTCTGGACATGTGGAGAGGACTAATGATAACAAGTGAGTATGGTGGGTGAGAGGTATGAATGTTGAGGGTTGAGTTATGAGGGGCTGAGCAAAAAAAACTTGGGATGAGGTCATACAGAGTGAACTCAGGGATAAGAAATTCAATATAAAGGATGCCAGAGACTGAGAGGCATTAAAAGCCACCAGTAGGTAATCAAGACTGATGCATGCATGCATGCATGTTGGAACCTTCATAAACAAAATTAGTACAGTGACAGAGGAAGTAAGAGAGATATCAGATGTCCTAGTGACTGATGAAAAGAGTGGCTGTACGAGTGGCAGAGGATATGTGAGAAGGACTATAAGGTGTTTATGGAATTCACGAATCTGGAGAGGGGGATGGTGTTGGTAATGAATGGTGATAGATGGAATATCTCAAAGTTGTTGTATGCTGATGAAGCAGTACTACCTGCAAATACCGGACAAGAAATTGGTAGGCTAGTGCAGGCTTTGCTGATGTCTGTGAGTGTCGTGCCTTAAGAGTAAATGTACAAAAGAGTAGAGTGATGGTTACTGAGAGAGAAGGTGACTCCCAGTGTGATGTTACAGTGAATGAGAGAGACTGGAATTGGTGAAAGAGTTCAAATACCTGGGTACAGTGATAGAAAAGAGGAAAATGTGCAAAAGAAGTGGAAAGTAGAGTGGCACAAGGAAGGAAAGCAGCTGATGCAATGAAGGCCTTGATAAGAAACAGAGGCTTGAGTGTTGCAGCTGAATGAGGCTTACATGAAGGAGTGTTAGTGCCAACTTTAACATATGGATGAGACTATGGCATGGCATGAAAATGAAAAATCAAGAGTGACAGCAGTGGAGATGGGACTGCTGAGGAATGTATGTGGAGTACAGGGGGTGGATAGGATACAAAACAATGTGATTCATGAAAGATGTTGAATGAGGAAGTCTGTGGACACCAGAATCGAAAAGAGTGTAATGAGATGGTATGGTCATGTGGAGAGAATGGCTAACAACATGAGTGGTCAAAAAGGTATATCAGCAAATATGAAGGTGGGAGGAGGCAAGGTAGGTCAAGGAGAAGGTGGAGGGATATGGCAGATAAGTGTGAGAAAAAAAGGATTAAAGAATCCCCGAGCTAGACCTTACAATGAGATCATATAGCCCCGCTAGGTAACAGGAGGGCGCTACCCCTCCCGGCACGGCAGTCCCGGGGGCGGCTCGAACTCGCGACCCCCCGGTCCTGAGCTTGATGCTCTACCTCTGAGCCACTGTGCCCCCTAGTGTGTTAGAAAGAGAGGTTTGGAAGTCGGTGAGGCTAGGGAACTGACAAGAGATCGAGCTGGCTGGATGAATGTTGTGAGGAGAAGCGCATGAGCAGGGATCTGGCACCTCTTTTTTAACGTGACAGTGTCTGGATGGACTCTATCAGATATGTTTATGCGAAGCTACAGAACGTGGTGAATGTTTTTGGTGTATCAGATAGAGCCTTGAATGACGAGCGAATGGAAGCATGGCCCGTCTTTTATGGGTTAAATGGAAGGTATCACATGGATAATTTTATGAATCTTAGTACCACTGTATCACTGGGTGACAGCCTGGATATACCGAAAATTGGATGTTCCGAACATGGATAATTGAGCTTTCACTGTAATACAGTAAGTAACACAGCACCGGCTGGCTACTGCTTACGAGCTGCTTGATACTCCGACGCTGGATATTGCATAGAACTGCCAGTTACATCCCATTTCCACACAGGGTATTGCATAATAGTGCCGGATACTGCTTTATTAGAGAAGAGTCAATGGCAACGGACATTGCATTGGGCCAAATATTGCAACATCGGATAACTGGGAATTTACTGTATACCGTACTGTTAAACTATTTCTCTCTTGCATTAAGAGGCTTTCTTTTGTTTCAAACATTCTCTCTGTAACTGCCTTCCCACATTCTGTCCACGTCTATATGGTACTACCCAAGAATGCTTCTCTACAACCATTTCACAATACAGGTAGTTTTCCGCACATCCTGTTCTTTCCCAGTACCATAACTTTCATATACAGTACCCTTCTTCTGCATAATCCATCTACAATTCTTAGCCAAGGTGCTGTTTGTAACTTCTTTCATGCAATTATGTCATGACATTTTTATTTGTACTAATTCAAGGTGATTTTATGCAGGTTAGGGGAGGTCTCATAATGATGGAGTTAGAGGGAACCTTCAATAAACCATTCAGTATGATGGTGTCCATTCATTTCTATTCTCTCTACTGCCAGATGATTTATCAAAGTGCAGCTCTCTTGCACTGAAAGTCAGGATGAATTGTATCTTCTCTATATACACTTCTACATGTAGGTGTATTTCTTTCAATAGGGAACCTTCTTTGTTCATGTAAAAATATAAAAAACATATCACATGCCACAGAAATAACACATTACATGCTACTTATCTAGAGATCAGCAAAAGCAAATTAACTCACAGCCTGCTGTTCATGTTCCGTATAATAAGGAAACACAAGAAGAGGTGCAGGTACAAAGAGCGATAGCTAAGACTCACCTTACTGGCAGAAGGAACAAACAGAGCTGCAAAGTTTTTCAAATGATGATTGGAGAAGTAACATTAACTTTTCCAGGCTGTAAATGAATTTCATCCAATAGCAGCTGACAGGTAAAACAGTGTGGCTATGTATGAGATTTGGGTTAGCCCTTACAGTAGCCATTAGGGCTGTAAGAAGGGGTACAATGACACTCAGACTGACACCATTACATGCTTGGGAGAAATGGAATGTACCTTATTTAATTTTATTATTATTATTGTTTTATTTTATTTTTTTTATTTACAGTATTTTAATTATTATTATTTTTTTGTCTCATGTGGGGAAACAGTGTCCAAGGAATAGCGAAACACCCAATGCGCTCCTCCATGAAGTATACAGATCCTGAACATTACTTCAAACTATGTGGACACTGGTTGTAAGTCCTGAATATAGCATAACACTGACAGAACATATGCAACTTACAAATAAACAAGTGTGAAGCAGTTGGCAGTTAAACAAGAGGGAGAACATGAGGTGGAAGGAGATTACTATGATTATAAAGTATGTGAGAAGGTGGAAAGAAGTCTAGTTAAGAACTGCGGATAGGTCAGGATCAAACTGTATAGAGGTCTCTCTTGTGGCCATCACAGCACCATTATGACTGAATACAGCACCAAGCAACAAACACATAACTACTTATCTGTACTGTAAGATTTGTCTGGAAGATTTTAGTACTATAATACTCACCCTGAGTGGCAACATGTCCATGGTTGCAATGTATATGAGGACATGTAAATCAGACATAGCTTCCAGGAACTGATCGTTACTGAACTTGCTAAGATAAGAGGCTAAGGCGCTGAAGTCCTGCAGGTGACCCTCTACCATTCTGTAAGAAATGGGTTATGAGAATTACAAAATTTTTAATCTAGAGTATGGAATATATATATATATATATATATATATATACAGTATATATATATACACTAAACTTTTAATGTGGAGTGTGGCATGTATATATACATATATCATCGTAATCATCATCATCTAATCCAGTGTCGCCCCATGAAGAAAGAAGAAGCCTAGGGCTAGGCAAGCTGGTCCTGACATTTATGATAAGAGTGACCTGCCTCACTCATCCCTGAATGGCATTACACGAGCAATTAACCCCAACCACCCCTTGGATAAGAGAATACATCGCAGTCAATGCATCGATGGAATCTGAGATAAAATGCAATCATCAGCTGGATGTCATCATTATCACCAGGCGGGTAGAATGGAGATGCCAATTTGTTAGTAAAAGTTATCTTTCTGTATGATGGACTACTTTGGAAATGCATCTCCAGATGGTGCAAAGAGAAGGGATAAGAGAAGAAAACAGAATGATCAATACGGAGAACTGGTTGAAATGGAAACGTAATAAACTAGTGGTGAAAGTTAATAAACAGGAGAAAACTTTTCACATGGAAACAGAGGCTATCAAAAAGGAACTACACCCACAGTAGGAAAGAAATGAAAGCTTAGTAAAGGAAATAAACAGAAAAGACACAACAACTGATGAGCTGTCAGTTGACGTAGACTCACTAAGAAAGAAAACAAGTGAGATGAGTAATACAGTAGTTAACCATGAGAGAATTATGAAGGAGCTCAGAAATGATATGGAGACAATTACACAACCAAGCAGTCTGTTAGACCAAAGCAGTGATACTGAAAAGAAGATAACCCAGGTGAAAGTAAAGAAAGATTTAGAAACAAAGGTCAAAGAAAAAAGCATAAGAAAGGAAGTAAAAAATAATTTGAAAAAAAAAAAAAAACTGATCAAGGAATCAAAAGAGATCAATAAATCTATACTATAGTTTGGACATGTGGAGAGGATGGGGGATGATAATTGGGTACAG
>JAGKTI010035030.1:416-11341 GCA_018397915.1 Birgus latro | reverse complement strand
AGCACTTCTTTGTGACTAGCATCATATTCCAGTGAATATCTATTGCCCCAGCTCGGCATTCAAGATTGAAAGATGGCAATTTTAGGTTAAGTTCCGAATTTGAGTTTCTGAATGTTGGCAGACGGCATATGAGATTTTTTTTTTTTTTTTTGGCCTATCAACCATTGCGGCCAAAACCCCTGAAACCCCTGAAAAAGTTCTTACATGACAGTTTTGTGATACCAACTCTGACATATGGAAGTGAAGCTTGGACCCTGTTGGAAGGACAGAAGTTGGGAGCGTGGTAGTGAAATGGCGGGGGACAGAGTGACATGGAGGCGATTTGTTTATGGCCACCCCGTTCGGGATCAAGGCGTCTGGCAATAGATAGATAGATTGCAGGAACGAAAGTGGTACATAAACAGGAGGGAACAAAAAGGAGGAAGGTAGTAGACCCAAGGCATGACCAGTATGTTAACAAGACGATTAGTTTGTACTCAGATGTAGATGGAATGGTATCTAAATTACTAGAGATGAATGATTATATTAAAGGAACCACATATTGTTTGCCTAACTGAAACAAAATTACCATCCAGGATATCAAATGACATCCTAAACCCAGAGGAATACAATATATGGAGAAAAGATAGGAACTTAAAAAGAGGAGGAGGAATTATAATAAAGAAAAATCTGCAAGTCCAAGAAATAGAATTAGATATACCTTCACCTAATCCCGTAAAGGGTCACTCTGTCACCCACCATTTGCCTACCCTCCCCCCAGCTCACTGTCCCCTTCCTCATACACCTCTCAACTCCATCCCTCCACCTCATTCTCGACCTTCCCCTCCCTCTCCCTCCCTCCACCCCACCTGCATACACCCTCTAAGTCAGTCTTTCATTCTCCATTCTCTCCACATGTCCAAACCACCTCAGTGTATTTCTCCTAATCTCAACCACATCCACATCCACCCCACAATGTTCCTTCACTTCTTCATTCGTCAAGCTGTCCCTCCATGTCACTCCACATGCTCCTCTCAAGTAACTCATTTCCACTGTTCTCACTCTTGACTTGTTACCCTATTGCAAGGTCCATGCCTTGCTTCCATAGGTCAGGGTAGGGATCACGATACTATCATGCAGTGACTTCTTGACTTCCATACACATCTCCCTATTTCTCATCACCGCTTTCAGTGAACCAACAACCTTCCTTCCCTGCTGTACCCTTTCAAGTATTTCATCCCCCAAACTTCCATCCTCGCTCATCACACTACCCAAGTACTTGAATACACTCACATTCTCCATATCCTCACCATCCTCCAACCTCACTGTGCATTATGTGACGTCATTCCTCTCAACACCATAACTTTAATCTTGTTTACGAACTTTTGAAAAACTGACCGAATTTACAATCGTTCAGAAATAAAGGCAGGAACACAGACCCCTATAGTGTATGCAGATAGACTGAGTGAGAGATAGGTAGATAGATTGAGAGATAGATAGGTAGAATGTGAAATACAGGAGTTAGGGGTTAGAGCCACCAACCACCCGGCAAGCCGAGCAGACGACATCAGCTCCCCCAACCCCCCCCTCCCCAGATCACCGGGAGATTACCGCCAGCGCGGCGCGGCTGGCAGCAGGAACGGCCTACCTGTCCGACTCCCCAGCGCCCCTCTTGCGCTCAGATGTGGGCCCAGAAAGGCAGCATTCGCCGGCACCTTGTCTCCTGCCGGAGCACAGTTCTGCAGGTAAGGGGTGGAGTTTACAACTCCACACAGCGCCACGGTACTGACAGTTGTCGTACCGGGTACGGGGCAGAGTTGGCCATTGTCCGCTCCCCAGCTGTCTCCCCGCCACAGGGCCCCGACACGGACGCGTGTCGGCCCGTCTCCTGTAGGCGTTCCCTCAAGAGCGGCACCGCGGTACCGGCTACACGTCATACCGGGCATGAGGCGGGATTGGCCATAGTCTGTCCCTCAGCTGCTAGTGAGAGAAGCTCACTGATACAGTCCACAGCCGTCCCAGAGCTCACCTCCTCGGCGTTAGCCACGAGCCACGTCCGGCCCAACACAGTGCAGGCCATAAGCCACCAGGGAAAGAGGCCCAACACAGTGCAGGCCATAAGCCGCCAGGGAAAGAGGCCCAACACAGTGCAGGCCACAAGCCGCCAGGAACCTGTCTCTCCCCGTGCCCTCTCGGCGTTGGCCACGAGTCACGCCAGGCCAAATACAGTGCAGGCCACAAGCCGCCAAGGAACTAGACCTAGTGCAGTGCAGGCCACGAGCCGCCAGGAAGCTATCCCTACGGCCCCACAGGCGTTGGCCACGAGTCACGCTTGGCCCAGTATAGAGCAGGCCACAAGCCGCCAGGAGAACAGGCCCAGTACAGAGCAGGCCACAAGCCGCCAGGAGACTACCCTCCCCGTAACCCACCAGGCGTTGGCCACGAGTCACGTCGGGTCCGGAGTAGAGCTGGGCCTAGTCCACTCCCCTCCTACGGGAGCACCAGCCGTCGGAGAAGGCCCCACACCCGAGACGTGGCAGAGTCTCGCCCAGGACCTCGTTTCCGTGCGACTCCACCCGGGTGACCAGCCGAAGCCGCCGCCGAGCTCCGTCCACCACTCCCCCAGGCCGAGCTTCCCGTGAGGCGTCCCTGACGGCGACGCCGCCCTCGAGCCGTCGCCACAGCCCAGCCGCCCAGGGTTCCAGTTCCCCGGGTCCCCTGCTGCCCCAGGAGTTGCCCGGCACACCAGGGCGCGACCTACCGGTGGACGAGGTCTCCCGACGACGCTCACAGGTCCGACGTCAGGGCCGGCTCCTAGCCCTCTTCGGGCCGAGCCCCTAGCCCACAGCCACGTGTGGGGACCCTGCTCAGGAGCCCGCCACTCCGCCCCTGTTCCCTCCTGACGGAGGAATCGCCCTGGGCCCATCAGTTTCGCCCAAGGGAGTGGACCATCCATATATATGTGTGTGTACCCGTAAGCTCAGTCCTAGTGTGCATCTGCAGGATCTTACGAGTGATTCCCTACCGTGTGTCCTCAAGTGAAGTGACCAGGAACCCCGAATAAGATTGGACGTGCCGGTAGATAGAACGAGGCCGGACCTATATCGAAAGGTAGAGTCCCGTTGCCCTAGACCGTCTCAGTGACAACCTAGACCTCCCCCCTGTGTATCCTTGTGTCTTGTGCGGGTGTTTACGCTCCCCCTCCCCTGTGTTCAGTTAAACCTGCATCAGCCCCTTGCCTTAGCCGCGTGGCCAACCCGGGCATACCGAGTACCACAGTCCCCCCTCTGTTAAATACCTCTACGTGCGACCCTACCTGTAATAGACTCCCGGCCGCCAGTTACCTGAAGTTCAGGTGTAAAGTAAGATATACATGTATACAGTGCCGTCCAGTGCTATACGGGTTTTAGAGATTGTGTCAAAACCATTCCTGTGTCTGAAGATATAAATGTGTTGTATGTCACACGAGTGTCGGGTGAATAGTACCATACTTAAACAAGAAGGTAAAGTGACAGATAACAATTGTGTAGTGTTCACTTCCCCCCCCCCCCGGGAAATCCTTTGTAATATCTGTGATGTATTATTGTCCTGTGTCTTATGTGTAGAATACATGTGTGATATCTACTGCCTTGTTTTTGTGTCCAGTCCTGCTCTTAGGAGTTACCTCCCGGTCTAGAATAGGGACCCGCTTTAGCCTGCGTATTTGAGGGCGAGAAACCGTCCCACAAATACGTAGCATAACAGAATGATTGACAGATAGGCATATAAGTAGACCAACTGGGAGATAGATAGATAGGTAGACTGATTGAGAGAGAGGTAGAGAAAACTTGCACCTAACATTCCTCACATATTAGGGGAGTGTGTCCCCTTGGTCCACGGCGCCTTGCAGTCTACTTACAACTCGGTATTTTCCCCGTACCACCCGCCAGGGGACCTTCAGTTACCTCGTGGAAGTGGGAGAGTATAGACATATGCCCTCTTGGTCCACGGCGCCTTGCAATCTACTTACAACCTGGTATTTTCCCCGTCCCCCCGCCCGCTCATGATAGTACAGGGGTGTGGAAGTGTGCCCCCTTAACTCACGGCGCCTTGAGGTCTACAAACAATACAGTATTTTCCCCGTCCCCCCGCCTGCGTCTGGAGCGCTCTTGTCAGTGCTGCCCTCGCGCGGGGATCACGAGCGACACTGGCCTGACAATCCACTATACTGTTTTTACGGTAACTTGGCCTAGATTTTCGTGCTTTTGCTGCTCATTTCACGCAGCTCAGTGACAGAATGAGACAATGCTGTGGTTCAACATCCTTTCCATAGCACTTCTTTATGACTAGCACCATATTCAAGTGTTAATCTATTGCTACAGTTCAGATTTAAGGATGGAAAGATGGTAATTTTAGGCCAAGTATGCGTAAATAAGCAGTATAGTGCCGCTTCTAATGACTGCCACTTCTACAGATTTTGTGGGCAATATCAGGTTGACACACACACACACACCCGCTGCAGGGGGTCACCTTGACGTGGTGGCGGGGCTTGAAGCGTGGTTGGCGGTGCCACCTACCTTGGGGGCTTGCCTACCTTTGTAGGGTTCGGCATTTGTCGCCCTCGTGGACCAAGCACCCCCTACATCACTAGTGGAGGAGGCCTGCTGGTGATGTTAGTTCCAGCCCATATGCCATCTAGGGCGGGACTTTTGCCTCCCCACGTGTTTGCCGTGCGTGGCGCCCCGTAATGCTGGGAGACGGGAGTCCTGGAGGTTGAGCGATGCTGTACGGTGCGCCCGGCAGCAAGCAATACACCTCTTTGGTCCCTTATTCTGGCTAGACGGGCGGCCTGGTTGGGCCCGACCAGGTCAATCGGCTGGTCATGCGTTGGCTAGGGTCAAGTGGGCATTGGGGGACCTGGTGGCTCCTATCGTCCTGGAGTCACCCTTGCCCGGGCCCCCTGGTGGTTACCCGCATATACTCTCCCGCTACCTCTGGGGTCGCCAGTGGTGTTCTCCCTGGCACATGACCTCCCCTTGTTGGGCCCCATGGTGGGTGGAGGGGTGGGGGAATGAAGGTTTTTTTTTCTCATTTATGATTTCCACTCCCCCCAAAGTTAGTGCTTGTGCTGAGAACGGCCAGACTTCTGAGTCCCCTTCCCGTGAAAATCCGCATTTACGGGTACTTTTCTGTTCTGGAATCCGGGAAGAAATTCCTAATGATTCTCTTTATGCTGCCATGAGGCCTTTTGGCGTCATGAGCAGGTTAAAGTTGATATTGTGCCTGGATGGAGCTTCATTTGACGCATATGTCACCTTTTGCAAGAGCACTTCTGCATTGGTTGCTCTTCGAGCTGATGAAGGCTCCGTTTTATTTAGATGCAAGGCTAAACTTTTCAGTACAGCAAATTTGTCTGATGACGAGTTCGACTTTATACCTAAGCCTTTTGAGGATGATGACGGCACTCCTGACATTTCTAGAGACATTCCTAGGCAATACTGGCATGTCGCCACATATAAGGATGGCATGAACAATTTTATCAAAGGATCTGAATGCCTAGAGAGGAAAATAGGAAATATCCCTGAGGGGAATCTGAAGAGGTATGGGAGGAATCTGTTAGTTAAAGCGGGGAATGACACACAGGCTGCCCTTTTATCTAAATTCATTCCATCTCCTGACTCGGTTCTTCAGTCTGTCTGCCCACATAAAACCTTCAACACTGCTAAAGGAGTCATTTACAGCAGTGATTTATGTGACTTTAAGGATGAAGAGATACTGTGTCGTTGTCCTGCGAATGTTATTGAGGTAAAGAAGCTGAAAGGCACAAATTCCGCTATTTGTTTGACATTTTCATCACCTCATCTGCCGGACTACATCAGAATCAGACATCTGAGATTTCATGTCAAGAAGTTTCACCGTAGGCCAACACAGTGCTATAACTGTTTCGACTATGGTCATGTGAAGGACTCCTGCAAAAGTCAGAAGACATGCTTCATTTGTTCTGCCAGTCACGACCCTGAATCATGCTCTGACTCTAAGTTCTGCAAGCATTGTGGTGGTGATCACTCTCCAAATTCAAAAACGTGCCTGCGGTACCAGTTCGAGCAGGAAATCATTTTGCTCGCAGACAATGAGCATATTAGCTATGGAAGTGCTTGGCATCGGTTGTTGACGGCCCACAAACACCCTAGCTCCAAATTTTCAAATGTCGTCCGAGGGTTTCTATCTCATCGTTTTGACGGAAAGTCCCCTCATCTTCCTCACACTACTACTAGCAGCACTAAGCAGAACAATTCTCAGTCCCCCGCCAAACCTCTTCCAGCTTCTGGTGACAAGTCCTCTCCTGGTCTTTTAACTTCAGATTTGCATTCATCCCAAGCCCTTCGTGGTACTGGTGTTGTCTCCGGTAAGGGTCCATCATTTTCTCGGTCGTCCTCTGCCCAGTCATTGTCATCACATACTTCAAAGGCCGTCAGTAAGCAGAGTGTGGTTGCTTCTTCTGAGTGGGACCTCTCTCGAGCACTATCGTTGTCTCCTCGTACTTCAAAGGCCGTCAGTAAGCGGAGCGCAGTTGCTCCCTCTGTGGGGAAGCACTCTCGAGCAATGTCGTTGTCACCTCGTCCTTCAAAGGCAATTAGAAAGCAGAGTTCGGTTGCTCCCTCTGTGAGGGAGCACTCTCGTACTCCGAATGCAAAGGCTGACAATGACTTCACTTGTTCTCCCCGTTCTAAGAGGTCCCGGAACTCTTCTCCCCCTGCGGATACTGGTGTTATGCTACTATCCAATAAGTTCTCAAATCTTGATAAGGACTGTCCACTTGATGACCGTTTGATGGATGCTTCTCCTTTACCTTCTGTTTCTGTAGTGCCTGATTCAGCTGTCCATCCCCTCCCGAGGCGACAAAAACCTGTGTCTGTTTCGTCTGAGACTTCCAAGTTTCCAGTCACCAAATCCAATGCAGACAAGTCCGTGAGGAGCAGTCATCTGTCCTTGCACCCTTCATCTTCCCAACCGCATAATGGAAAGGTTGGAGCTCCTGTCATTAGCAAGTAATGTTCCATTCTGACATCCTGCAATGGAACTGTAAGGGTCTTCGCTCTAGGTCTGAGCAACTAAAAGTTCTGATGCATGACTTTGATCCAGGTGTTGTTTGTCTCCAGGAGACCATGTTGGGCTCTGAGGTATACAATCCTGGGTTGAATTATGTCTTTCACGGGTCTCCCCCTCCGCCAGGTAATCGGGCGCATGGGGGTGCAGCAATAATTGTTCACAGGTCTTTGCAGCACTCTTTGGTTCAGTTGCAGACAACTCTCCAAGCTGTTGCTGTTACAGTTGTATTGGAATATTCACTCACGGTATGCTCCTTGTATCTTCCACCTCGTGGTGGTTTCAGTAAGCAGGACATCGAAGACTTAATCCGTCAGCTTCCTGCTCCCTTCCTCCTTCTTGGGGACTTTAACGCCCATAATCCACTGTGGGGTGGTACAATTTGGGATGTTGGTGGGAGGATTATGGATGACATACTCCAATCGTATAATATCTCGGTTTACAATGATGGCTCTGTGACTTACCACAATGTCTGTAGCGGAGCTTCCTCCGCTATTGACTTGAGCTTGTGTTCTCCTTCCATCCTTATGGATTTTCATTGGTCAGTAAACCCTTTTCTGCATGGAAGCGATCATTACCCAATCCATTTAAAGTGTGTGAAAAATGTCCCTGCTTATTCCTCTCCTAGGTGGAGGGAGCGGGAGGCTGATTGGTTGAATTATAAAAATGGTATACTTCTGGCTAGGCCTTTCGAGTCCTTCTCTAGTCACTTGGAAGCCTATGATTATTTTGTTGCTGCAATTATAGGCAGTGCCCGTGAGGCCATCCCTATGTCGAAAGGTAAACCGCATCGACCTGCGGTCCCCTGGTGGAATAAAACCTGTGCCATACTAAGGAAAATTACGAGGAAATGTTATCGGCGTTACAAGACCAGTGGCTCAGCTGCCTCGCGCCAAATTTACCAACGTGCCATGGCAAAGCAACGTCGCTGCTTTCGACAGGCGAAGCGGGACTCTTGGATATCTTACATCAACGGCATTAACTCCAAGACCCCCTCTAGGGTTATATGGAGGAAAATTAGAAAACTTTCAGGCAAATTCATCCCATCTCCCACTCCGACATTGAAAGTACGTGGCGACCTCCTTACTGATCCTGCTGAGGTTGCGGAGACCTTAGGGAGGCATTTTGCTGATGTCTCCAAGTCCTCTCTAATATCAGGGAATGGTATTCCTGACATGCCTCCACCTTCTTCATCTTCTTGCAATGCTGCCTATAATGCTCCATTCACACTCAGGGAACTGGAAGACGTGATGTCATCGATTACCTCTACGGCTCCAGGTGAGGACAACATCCTCTATTCAATGCTCACAAATTTGCCTGTTGTGGCTACAAAGTTCCTCTTAAAGATTATTAACAAAATTTGGGAAACGGGCATTTTCCCTGCCAGTTGGAGAGTTTCCCTCATTATCCCCATCAGCAAGCCAAACAAAAATCCTCTTTTGGCTACCTCCAATAGGCCTATCGCACTTACAAGCTGTGTTTGTAAGATGATGGAAAAGCTAGTTAATGCAAGGTTAATGTGGTACTTAGAATCCGAAAAGCTGCTTTCTCCTTACCAGTTTGGGTTTCGGAAGAACGTTCGACACTAGACCCCCTTCTGATCCTCTCAAATAATATCCAGCAAAGCTTTGCCAACCATTGTCAGACTATTGGGGTGTTTTTTGACCTTGAGAAAGCGTACGACACAACCAGGCACACTAGTATTCATCTTCAGCTGTCTCGATATGGAATTGAGGGAAATATGTTTCGTTTTATCCGCTCCTTCTTGTCGGAACGCTACATTAAGGTTCGTGTCGGAAATGTTGTATCCAGTCCTTATAGGCAAGAGGAGGGTGTTCCCCAAGGCAGCATTCTTAGTGTCACCTGTTTTGCAGTGGCTATCAATGGTGTTCTCGATCAGATTTCCCGCCCTGTGCTGGGCTCCCTATATGCTGATGATTTGGCAATTTGTGTGTCCGGCTACGATGCAGTTGAGATTAGTCATCACCTGCAAAAGTCCATAAATACTATTTGTCGTTGGGCTGATGATAATGGTTTTTGCTTTTCACCTTCCAAGACTGTTGCAGTCCGCTTCACTAGAAGCACACGCCAGGAGGTTGTCCCACACTTAAAGTTAAAAGATGACATCATCCCTTTTGAGAAGGAGGTTAAGTTTCTGGGCATGATCTTTGACTCTCGTCTCTCTTGGTCACAGCACATTGATTATCTGAAGCTTAAAGTTAAGAAATCATTGAATATCCTTAGAGTGGTCTCTAGTCTTCACTGGGGTGCAGATAGGAACTCCCTTATCAAGCTCTATAACTCTTTATGCCGATCACAGATTGACTACGCTTGCCAAATTTATTCCTCTGCCTGTAAGACTAAACTTCATGAGCTTGATGTGCTCCACAATACGGGTCTACGAGTGTGCTCTGGTGCCTTCCGCACTTCCCCTGTGGAGAGTTTATACGTAGATACAGACCAGCTTCCTCTGGACTTACGTAGGCATGAGTTAGGGCTTCGCTACATTGTGCGAATCAAGAGCAGTCGTTACACCAATCCTCGTGTTGATGTTCTGTTGCAATGTGACTCGTCAAAGTTCCGTGGCCCAAGAGCCTCTATACCTTTCCAGATTCGTATGCTACCTGTGGGTGACGCATCACTGAGGGAGCAAAAGATTGAACCAGTAAGCTACAGCAATCTTCCTCCTTGGCTCATTCCGAAACCTAATGTGTGTCCCAAAACCATATGTAGGAAAACCTCTTCGGATGCAGAAATTAAATCGAAGTTTTTGCTCCATGATCTCCACAGGGATTCAGTAAAGTTGTATACAGATGGCTCAAAGTCACAACTTGGTGTAGGTTTTGCTGTTGTCCATAAAGGGGGTGTACGCATTGGACGGCTTTCAAACAATGCCTCTGTTCTTACTGCTGAACTAACTGCTATCAAGAAGGCTCTTGAAGTGGCTTACTCAATGCCGGGAAAGACGTTTACAATATATTCAGACTCCTACGGAAGCTTGACCGCCATTAAGCAGTTTAATACATTCCATCCTATAATAAGGAAGATTCAGTCTTGGCTTTGGCGCCTGGCTGCAAAGTATAAATTGGTTTTGTTCTGCTGGATACCGTCTCATGTTAATCTTTATTGGAACGAGTTCGCTGATAAAGAGGCAAAAACCGCATGTTCTCGTCCTTCTGTAGGGTATAATAAGGTTCCCTATTCTGATATGAAGACCGTTATCCATAACTTTGTTTGGTCTGAGTGGCAGGCGAGATGGGCTTCCCCCTCCCTGGCCAATAACTCGAAGTATAAAGAGATCCGGCCTTTGGTCAATGCCTGGTCATCCTCTTCTCAGGCTTGTGGGGTTTTGAGACGAGGCTGACTAGGCTGCGAATTGGCCATACGCGTTTGACTCATGGGTTCCTACTGGACCGAGGGGTCCCACCTCAGTGTGACATCTGCCATGTCACAATAACTTGCAGACATATTTTATTGGACTGTCCGATCTATGCCCGTTCTCGAGTGAAATTTTTAACAAATATGAGATCCCTATCAGTTGTTTTAGGTAATAGGGCAAATGTTTCTAGCCTTATGGCGTTTTTAAAGGAGACAGGGCTGTACTACAAGCTATGATTAGTGTTGTCATAGTTATGTTTTAGGGCTTGCTGTCTACATCTGTTTTCATTTTACCTACGATTTTGTATAATTATTGTATCGTAGTTTTCCCCATTTTTAAACTCACTCTTTTAAACCATCATCTTTCATACTTCACTCATCAAAGCGCTGAATGACCTCTCAGGTCCCAGTGCTTGGCCTTCAGCCTAAACTTCATATTCCATTCCATTCCATTCACACACACACACACACACACACACACA
>JAGKTI010035028.1:0-11341 GCA_018397915.1 Birgus latro | reverse complement strand
CATTCATAACTAAAATCCTGGGAGCTAAATACAGTAAATCAGGAACACTGGGTAATACTGAAAGCTGCACATGGAGTAATACATGACAGATTCAAATAAGAAAATGTATCTTACAGTATTAACTTCTAATATATCACTGCCTCATGTTATTAATTTTACCTAATTCTTAGTGTGATATACTATATATTTTAGTCAATGTGACATGATGAAGGTACAGAATTTTTGCCTTATACTCAACCAAGATTTCACTGAACACCTGGCAGTGGAGTGACCAAAGCAATCAGAAACTCTGCCAACACTTACTGGAATGACTGTACATCAAATGCTGTGTCCCACTCCCAATCACAAAATGAATCTCTGCCATATGAGAACCAGGAACCTCACTCCCACACTTTTAATCCCTCCTGCCACTTCAACAACTCGGCATTTCCTTCTTCAACCTCATGCGTTAGAGAAACATTGCGGCTAGGAACCAGACATGGCATCTGACCGCATGTGTACAGTATATAATACTTTATTCCAGATATCTGGAGACAGTTTTAGTCAGCTTAGGAGAACTTTTTAAAATGAGGGGTTAAATACTGCTTTCTTAAACCTCTTCAGTACAATTAATCTTTCCTAAATTAAAGTACTAAACCATCAGAGAGGGGTTTAGTTTCTCCTGAGAAAAGGACAGAAATGTAATTCATCGGGCAGAAAAGGATTTCAGTTATATCGGCATATGCTCCACAGGTAGGATTGGATGACGCAGAGAAGGACAGATTTTGGGATGATTTAATACGTGTAGTAAGAGGTATGGGTGATGATGAGGTAGTGGTTCTGGGAGGGGATTTAAATGGACATGTGGGTGAAGCAGCTCAAGGTTATGAAGGAGTCCATGGAGGATGTGCATATGATGTGAGGAATGAGGAAGGGGAAAGAATACTCGAGTTTGGGGAGGCTATGGACATGATTGTGTACAACACACATTTTAGGAAAAGAATGAGCCGGCTGACTAAGTAAGAGTCCGGGGGAAATAGTAGTCAGATAGATTATTTTCTGGTCAGGAGGGTTGATAGGAGATTAGTGAGGGATGTTAAAGTTATAGGAAGCGAGGAGTGTGTGCAGCAGCACAAACTGTTGATTTGTGACATGGTGCTTAAGGAACGAGTGATGAGAAGGAGGACATATGTACCTAGGAGGAAAATATGGAAGCTGGGAAACCAATTAGTACGGGATGCCTTTTATAGTGAGATGAGGAGAGTGGTGGCTGAACAGGAGGCCGTAGATAGAGGCGTTAATGGACAGTATAGACCCCTTAAGAACAACCTCTTGAGAGTTACCGAAGCAATATGCGGTTGGACAAGAGGTCCACCTAGACATAAAGTAACTTGGTGGTGGGATGAGGGTGTAGAAGCTGCAGTTAAGGAGAAAAGAAGGCTTATCTGGGAATGGAAGAAGGGTGGTAACAGGAAGGAGAACTTGGCTGCCAAGTGCAGGGCTAGAAGAGAGGTATACAGGGCGAAGTCTGAGTCACAGAGACTTTTACTTGATAATCTAAATCATGGAGAAAGGAAAAATATGATTTTTAGGGTGGCAACTCAGGTGAAGAGGGATAATCGGGACGCTGTAGGTGAGCAGTGTGTGAAGAATGATGAAGGAAGGGTAGTGGTGAAGAGTGAGGATATTAAAGATGCATGGAGAGAGCATTATAGCCGGTTGTTGAATGAGGAGTTTGATTGAGATAGAGAAGGTTTGGAGCCAGCTGATCCAGTGTTTGGCCCTTGGCCTTTGATTGACGCTGCTACCGTGAGTGAGGCAATAGGCAGGATGCGGGTGGGGAAGGCGGCAGGTGTGTCTGGGTTGACTGCCGAAATGTTGAAGGCCTCAGGAGATACTGGGGTGAGGTTAGTCACTGACCTGATAAATATGATTATATATGAGTGTGTTGTCCCAGATGATTGGCTGAAGAGTGTAATTGTAAATGTGTATAAAGGGAAGGGTGATGCCCTGGAAAGGGGAATTACAGAGGTATAAAGCTCTTAGATCAGATAATGAAAGTAATGAAGAGAGTTCTAGAAGGTATGATTAGAGAAAGAGTGAATATCAATGAGATGCAGTTTGAGTTTATGCCAGGCAGGGGGACCACTGATGCCATATTCATTGTTCGACAGCTTCAGGAAAAATATATTGAAAAAAAAATGGATTTGTAATTTGTTTTTGTTGATTTGGAAAAGGCCTTTGACAGAGTCCCTAGAGAGGTGGTGAAGTGGGCAATGAGAAACCTAGGGTTGGAAGAGTGGGCAGTAAAGGAAGAGGATATTCGCAGGTTTAAACATACAGAAATGACAATGATTCGGTGGATGTGCAGTGCGTCCCTGCGTGCAAGGCCTGGGGGGGCTGGGTTTACGATGGAAGAGTTGAGAGGTAGGATGGGACTGGAGTGTATTGGTGTTGTGATGAGGAGAGGTAGGGGGATGATAATTGGGTACAGAGGGTGAGAGGTGTTAATATTGGGGGAGGAGTTGGGAGGGGTAGACTGAGAAAGACATGGGACGAGGTCATTAAGTGTGACTTAAGTGTTAAGGGACTGAACAGGGAGGCTGCCAGGGATCGAGCAGGATGGAGAGCCGCCATTAGGTGACCAAGGCCGACGCATGCAAGCATGTTGGAACCTTCAAAAACGAAAACGAAAACACCATCACTATCCTTGCCCCAATTCCCACAAAGATGGGGTGAGGTGTGATCCAGAAACAAAGAGAAAATATAATAAGAGAACTACTTTTGAGGTTTCTATTCCTCTGCAGCTGAATCCTACTTCACAACATCTCTGGCAATTCTTTGGTCCAAATAAGAAATGTCAATGCAACTTACCTGTGCTGGGAGTGGCTGCTCACATACAACTTCCTTTGAGTCTTGTGCCGCAGAGTTCCACGTTACTGAAGTACATTCTTGCTGATGTGGAACTTCCTCACTCTCACTGGTACCTCGCCCATCTTCCCGAACACTGTATACAACATTTGTTTTCAAGGCTTCAGTTGGGATTTCCATAAAGCCTTTTGTTTCTGGTGGTGGAAGTGGCAAAGGGGTTTTACCTGATGTATCATCATTGCCTTCTGCTGCCTGACAGTTCTCTTGGCTGGTCATCAAAGGTACTATTTTTGTTGCTTCTGACTGTGACAGAAGAGGACTAGACTTGGCTGTGGGTGCTTTTTCCTCCTGAACATCTGCACAGTGATGTGGAGTACCACAGACTACCGTTGCTGTCCGGTCATCTTCATCAGCTGTCAAGAAGTCTGGGGAGTCAGGTCTCTCAAATTCTTCTTTGCCAGCTGACAAGGCACCTTCAGTTTCACCTGCAAGATGAGCAAGAGGACAAAGAATGAATGACTGCAATTAGTGAAATCACTTAGGATACAGTAGAATTTATTCATTCATCATCTAATCCTAATCCAGTGTTGCCCCATGAGGTGCACAGGAGCCTGGGATGACGCAAGTTGGTCCTGACATTTAAGATGACAGTGACCATCCCTGAGTGGCATTACATGGGCAATAAAGCCCAAACACTCCTTGGATATAAACCTGCACCAGCTCAACCCGACCGAAGCACCTTAATTACCCACTAAACCGCCAGGTATCATAATTTGGTTATATGGTTACCACCCAGCATAGTAAATTGTTTCCTGGTGTACAGGAAACCATTTGGCTTGTCACTCAGTGTAAAGTCACCCGCTGACAGAAGGAAGAGGAAAAAATGAAGGAAAGAAAGACAGAAGAGGAAGGAAAGAAGGAAGGAAGGGAGAGAGGAAAGGGCAGGCACCCAGGAGCAGCACTACATTGAGTGAGTAGACGGTAAGTGCCCCCACCCACCACCAATGCCCCCAGCTACTACCAAGGTTTACAATGCTTTAAACATTTCCATCCAACTATTCATTATTCAATCCTTTATTATTCCACCAGAAGAGTAGGAGCCTTGGACTTCGCTTCTGAGTCTACACATATAACCCCTAACTCCACTGACATATTGTACATGCTATTACTGCTATGATCAAACAGTATTATTCCGACTTGTGAGACTTAATGATCTGTAGGAGTTACCCGGTAGATATAATATTCATTATCCCCTTCAATACTTTAAGTCGGTGTCACAAATTCGCGAGATCATGTTATTATGGCAATTCATGACGCTGTATTATTATTATGGGAACTCATGAACAGTAGTGAAACCCCACAGAACTTCACTCAGTTAATCACTTGCATTTGCACTCAGATTTGAAAATTTCCCCCACCCCCCCAAACACCCCTTGGATATACACCTACACAGACTCAATCTGATTGGAGTGCCTTAATTACCCACTAAACCACCAGGTGCCATAATTTGGTTATATGGTTACCAGCCTGTGCAGTAAATGGTTTCCTGGTATACAGGAAACCATTTGGCTTGTCACTCAGTGTAGTCACCCACAGGCAGAAGGAAGAGGAGAGAATGAAGGAGAGAAAGACAGAAGAAGGAGTGTAAAGTCACCCGTAAGCAGAAGGAAGAGGAAAGAACGAAGGAAAGAAAGACACATGAGGAAGGAAGGAAGAGAGGAGAGGGCAGGTGCCCGAGAGCAGCACTACATCAAGTGAGTGGATGGTGAGTGCCCCCACCAACCACTAAGCAACTTTACATAAGCAATAAACTCCACTCATCCCCATGATTTAAGCCCTTATGAGCCACATCCAGTTGGAATGCCTTAATCTATTTGGATTACCTAGCACTGAATTGCTGGTAAAGTGACTGCCATCCAACAAAGTTAAGGATCAATCAATGTAGTCAGGCGAAGCTAACACTTGATTAAATTTATTACAGTGCTACACCCCATCTTCACTGCTTAATCAAATCACAGATATGCTCAACGGCTATTTTTGATCCTTGGGACAGCTACTAGGAAGTGCAACTAAGGATACAAACCTGTATATGGATTATTGAGGTCAAAACACTCTGGTATATGAACTACGTAGTACTCGAAGTCGGATGTTTCTGAATCAGATTCGTTAAGAATAGCCTGGTCCTCAGAGTCCAACTCTGAGAGGGATCCACTTGAGTCACTTCTTACTTCAACACCACACGCCTGTCTCTCGGTAGATCTGAGTCTCTTGCCATTTTCAACATTTAAAGAAACCCTCAAAGACTGAACAGACTCCTTGGCAATGGTTTTTAGTGGACTCTGTAAAATAATGGAAATAAATTGGTCACAGCTGTCTTCAATAAGAAAATATACTTCCATGAAGAATGTAGTAACAAAATCACTTCTTTCTGACTAATTCAGCACACTCATCACCTATTGGGTAGAAAAATAAAAACAAAAATACATGTCAAAGAATTTAAATCTAAGTGGTCAAATAAAGATATGGTAAAATGTTAAATAAAATCAATTACATTAGCTCCTTTACTATAATGAATAATTTTACATGTCATTCTTTCTGTCTTCTGATGACTATTCAGATCAGAAGAGACTTTCGGAACTGAAGCACTCACACAATAGACTTAATTAACCCCCTTCACAATCAGAGTGCCCTACTATGCTTAGGAAAATTGTCTGGTAGCTTCAAGAAGACACCATTAACAACCTTCTTGGGCAAAAATGGCTAATAAAATCTAAACTCTAAGGCTGAATACTGCATAACTTTTATTTTATATTCTATCACTTCCCCCCAGTAACGTCACTGATATTTATTAGAAAAACTGGGTAGAGCTTCAATCAACAGTTACTTTAGACAATACTGTATTTCATATTAATCTCTTTGACTAAAGGACGTATTTTTACTTTATTCTAACTACTACCACATGATTTAATACAACTCTGGGGAAACTTACATGATGAAGGAGTTAACCATTTATTGATATCTTACCCTGTTAACTAGTATAGTATTGAACTGATCAAGCAAGCTTGCAGTCTCACTTTGTTTTTCTGAAACCCCAGATGCAAAAAAGAACCCGTACATCCAATGTAGTAAATCCATCTTAAAAGCTGCCATTTCTGATGTTCTTCATTTTACTAGCTGGTACTTATACTGTAATGGTGATTTGCCAGTTTCCCCAAATTTACAGTGCCAACTGTACAAACAGTAATGTGGTACTCTGGAATAGATCTCAAACTTAATCAGGACCTGCCAGTACTATACTCATTCAATTAATGCATGTATCGTAATGGCCGGATTGCACATTCCTAGCACCGCAGGCAGCTCTATGATACACTGGCAGGCGTACTTGGCATTGCCCAGGTAAAACCCACGATCATGCATACCAGCTGGGACCCTGGATGGCCACTCCTCCTGTGGGAGACGATCTCTGGGGTCCCATTTTACCCGATGAATGTATGTTCCTCCTTGGGCCCATTTCTCTGGGGATGTATTTCCCATGGGTCTATTCTCTCACTACCCACTCACCCACCCAACCTGCCCGGCCCACCCCACTAATCCACCCACCTATCCAACCCGTTGTAACTAAAAATGATATGGTTGAGGAAGAAAATAACTCTACAGCAATTAGCACCCAGATTTTAACCATGCTGGCTTTATTATTTCTAATTACTTCTAATACTGGCCATCAGGGGAATGACTTCAGTAACTGTAATGTGAACAGCTAAATTAGTCATAAAATGTTTTACCTGTCAAAGCTATTTACAGAGTTTCATACGCATCTCCCTTGATTACCATAAAGGACTGACCAATAGGCAAGAGACAAACTTTTTTTTTATACATACAGTCCACTCACTAGTTTTGCGCCTAATTGGTACCACAATCACATCGCGAAACTAAAAGTCACAAAACTCGCACGTATACTTTACGTGCAATAAGTGGTAATTGGTTCCGGGGTCAGCCACCTCATTCCCCTTTAGCTACTCATTAATGGCACAATACACCTACTATAAATTACATACAGTTAATCAGACATATATTACAGAACTTTAATACTAAAGACTTTACTTAACACTGACACATAGGCTAAACTGCTTGTTGAGGCTTGAAGATGAGTTCCAAGGCTGGGAGCAGTGGTTACTATAACACTGACATTTACACTGAAATGCTTGATGAGGCTTGAAGATGAGTTCCAAGGCTGGGAGAGTGGTTAGTTACCACCTGCCGGAAAACATACGCTTTACTTGAGGCAGCAGAAGCACCTTAGCAAATCAGTTCGTCTCCTTCCTGATGGTCTGTTATATTTTTCTGAACATTTCTGAGGTGGTAATAAATATTTCATGCAAAATTCATTTCCCCTGCTGTTTTCAGCTGTGTTCCCCTGTCAACTCGTTTGACTGGTCAACCGTAATGGCAGAAGGGCTGTCCTAACCTAAGTGTTTAACTAAATCTAACCTATTCTAGGTTAACTTTATTAATAATTAATCTAACCTAACATAACCTAGCCTAACATAACCTAACCTAACATAACCCAACCTAACCTAACCTAACCTGGCATTCAGTTGAGAAGTTGGGAAACGAAATCCACCTTTCAGTACGTTAACTAATATTTCTTCCATTACGCCATAAATGAACATGCATAGGTACAGCTTGAGGAACATGATGATAAAAAGTGGGAATTTTTTTTTGCAGGAAAAGGTAATTTACCACCCTAAAAATAGTCAGAAAAATACAGAAAACATACTGGAGGAATATGAATGGAATTACTAAGGTGCATCTAATGCCTCAAATAAAGCATAAGTTTACCCCAACTGCCCCCTCACTGCTCCCTGCCACCACTGTTGAGTCCCCCACACCACCACTTTCTTATGCCTCAACATCAAAGCCCTCAAAATCCTGTGGGCGCTCATCAAGCTTACCAATGATGTGAATAAGTGACTGAGGAGATGCGTATGCATGCAATCACTTGCTGCCGGGGCTCGCAGAACTCTCAGTAAAATTACAAGACTCCTTGCAGAGGAACATTCCTTTGGATTGCAAAACTGCTATTCGCTAAAGTATATTTCGCAAAACTAGTGAGTGCACTGTATATTCTGATGTTCAAGCATGTTTTATGAGTCCTGAAAGGCAACTGGCCCACAGAACTGATGACTATTACCTTATTTTATTAGAGGAGTGACCTGTCCCCATCCAGTGCTTAATGCATCAGCAAAAACATGAAGGATACTGGAATGTTGGGTGAGAAGTGTATTTAAAAACTGTGTTGCAGTGGCTATGTTTTCAAGAGAAAGAGTATGCCCTGGCAGGATGCAAGTATGTGAGACCAAAAGAAAAGGTGAGCTATACTAATCCTGCTCACATTCCAAATGTCCACCCTCAAGCAGGATCGAACTCAAAAGAGGACTAGTAGATGCATACTGTATGCTAAGAATCCAACCACCTGAGGTTACATACTCACATTCATTACAACACAAGAAAATAAATAAATCACTAACCACAGTGTTAGGTCTTGGAGGGGTGCCAATCATTTCTGGTGTGGATAATCCTGAGGCCAGCAGCTCAGCATCTTCCTCAAAAGATATTAGGTCGGTTTCTTCTGGGTCCACAGTTCCAGCCAAATTTCTATGATCCATCAGTGTTAAATCCTGCACACCCTGTAACATATGTAAACATTACTCCTGCAGCAAAACTTCATTTGCTGATACAGATAATGAAGTAAAACAACTTATAGACAGCATAAAGGTACCTAATGCCATGCAGCTGGTGATATGTCACACATACAGTACTGCAATAACTGAACATACCATAAAGGCTCTAAGCAAAGTGATGACTAAGAGGGTGAGTTGGCAAAGAAGTTAACAAGGCACCTGGGAAGGTTCTCTCCAAGTTAAATCGGATCTAACCTCTGGTCAAAATATAAAACTGTCTGCATTTGATACTATGATAAGGACAGATTTAATGTACATATGTATGGCCTATGACTGCTGCCTTGGTATTGCAACTTTTATGTTCCCTGTTCCTGAACTTACCACTTCACCACAGAGATAGTTGTGTGTGTCAGTTTCAAGCTACTCTACTACACCAATGCTCTTACATTCTTGGGAATTTTCCTCACCCTAAAACTGGTATATGAAGATGGTTTTGCAGATAACAATATGGATTACCCCACCAATGCAGCTGAGATAATGATAACAGCACCAGTAGCATCAATTGAGCCATTTTATATAAGCATCTTCATCCTTTACAATTTCTCACAGTCATTTAAGGTGGGAAGTTTCAGCACATGACTCTTTGAGGTGATTTGGAAATCAGAGGAAATGGGAGCTCAAGGTAAATATCTGCCCTCATCCTGTGCCAGAGGAGGATGAAGGATGCTTGCAATGCAAGTGCTGAGTTATAAGGCTGCCATATCCTAATGCTTGGGTAAAGACTGGTTTACAGCCTCTACTACTGCCATTAACAATTGCCTAAGACAAGCAGGAAATAGTAATTCCTCCATTATCCGACATAATAGAGCCAAAGGCATGTCCGGATATTGGTCATGTCCGGATATTGGTCTTGTCCGGATATTGGCCCTGAAGCTCCAGCACTGGTCATTCATGACCCTAACCTAACCTAACCTAAATCAGAAATCCAGCTACCTACCTCCCTACGGACATGCATAGCACTTATTGAAGTCCCCTTTCACATAAATAATGCACACAAAGCATGAATTAACTGAATTTTAACCAAAAAATGATGATTTAGAGGTGAGTAAGGCATAGGTGCTCACAACTTACCAGCAAGTGTAAGTAAGTATCAGACATGGAAATCACTATGAAAATCACCCTTTCTCACACCATATGCATTAAATAATGGACACAAAGCATGAATTCATTGAATTTTAAACCAAAAATGATGATTTTGAGGTAAGTAAGGCATGTTCATGAGTTGGCAGCTTAGTGTAAATAGGTATCGGACGTGGCAATCACTATGAAAATCATCATTTCTCACATCTTATGCACTAAAATATGGGATACAAAGCATCAAATAAATAAATTGTTACCAGAAAAAGAGTTAGGTATGGCAAAGGTGTTCACTGTTCACCAACAGCACCAGTCATTCTTGACCCTAACCTAACCTAACCTAAATCGGAAAACCACTTACCTACCTCCCTCCCGGACATGCATAGCACTTAATTAAGACCCCATTCACAAAAGTAATTGGTACAAAAGCATGAATTAATCGAATTTTAACCCAAAAATGATGAATTTGAGGTGAGTAAGGCAGGGGTGTTCACGAGTTGGCAGCTTAGTGTAAGTAAGTATCGGACGTGGCTATCGCTATGAAAATCATCATTTCTCATATCTTATGCACTAAAATATGGGATACGAAGCATCAAATAAATAAACTGTTACCAGAAAAAGAGTTAGGTATGGCAAAGGTGTTCACTGTTCACCAACAGCACCAGTCATTCTTGACCCTAACCTAACCAAACCTAAATCAGAAAACCACCTACCTACCTCCCTCCTGGACATGCATAACACTTAATTAAGACCCCATTCACATAAATAATTGGCACAAAGCATGAATTAATTGAATTTTAACCAAAAAATGATGATTTTGAGGTGAGTAAGGCAGACATGATTATTACTGATAAAATCACCTTTTCACAGCCAATGCACTCAAATATGGGACACAAAGCATGAAGTAAATAAAATGTAACCAGAAAAATTATGATTTAGAGGTGTGTGGGGCAAAAATGTTCACCAGTTGACTAGATAGTGAACATATCATGGTAATCACTGAGAAAATCACCTCTTTCACAGCCTTTGCACTCAAATATGGGACTCAAAGCATGAAGTAAATAAAATGTAACCAGAGAATGAGGATTTAGAAGTGATTATGGAAAATATTTAGCAGATGACAATGTTTACTTACAGTCCATGATTGTTGATTACCCTCATCTCTAAGGTTTTTACAGTGGTCATAATTGCTCTTGAAGCATGTCCAGTAATCCAGTGTTTAACTACACTTAATCCTTAGCACTGTGACTTTTGATTATTTAAACAAGAACAAAAACACCACAAACGAGCGGACAGCCATCCACTGTTCACGGGAGTTGAGACAGAACTAGTAGGAGGGAGAATGAGCGGGAAGGGAGCTAGTCGGCGTGGGCAGGAAATTCAAAGTGACGCAGTCGGATTTTTTTTTTTTTTTCAATTTAGGGGTTTCGGCCATCAGCCCACAATGTCCAAATAGTGGGGGTGTCCGGATAGTGGACATCCGGATAGTGGACATCCGGATAGTGGAGGGATTACTATATACATGTATATATACATATATATGTACATACAGTAATCTCCTTATTATTCGGACGCCCAATACTCGAACTCCCCCACTATTCGGATTTCGTGGGCTGCCCAACCCCGAAAATGCCCAAAAATTTATAAAAAATCGGAAAACATTCAAATTTCTT
>JAGKTI010035027.1:0-11341 GCA_018397915.1 Birgus latro | reverse complement strand
TTGCTAAGTGCATACGATCTTTCATCTGTAGGTAAATAGAGTTGATACGTGTGGTGGGTATGATATGTGATGTTCTGTATTGATATACTGTATATAGAAATTTTTTTGAATTTTCTCATGGCTGACATGTACTGTATTGTGATTCATAGATGGGGACCTCCTTTGAGGATTCTGTCAGACCAGGGTCGCGAGTTTTGTTCCTCGGTATGTCCACACACGTCACATGATATATATGATTAATTGGGAACTATAATTTGCATCAATACAATTTCTGAGAGTAATTCGTGGAATATTTATGTAAGTAATGATAGATGCTACCAAGTTACATTGTCAGTAACAGTTTTGCCTCATAAAGTATAGTTCTGCTGCTAAGTTTTTTTTCTGTACAGATTAACAATGAGTTATGCACGAGGTATGGCATCAAGAGGAGCATCACTTCGGCATACCACCCACAGACAAATGGGTTAACAGAACGAGTTAACCGGACTTTCAAGATGCGGATTGCCAAACTGACGGACCCACAACTAAACAATTGGGACAGCTTCATTGAAGATGTTGCATACAGTATTCGGGTACAGAGGCAAAAGACAACAGGCTTCTCTCCTTTCCTTCTAATGTTCAACCGTGAACCAAGATCACATGATCAGGTAACTACCTTGCGCTTTTGACATTCAGGGGTATTTTCCCCATAACTTTGCATACATGTGGTAGTCTTTACCATTTGAAGGTTAGTGATACATAAGTGTTTCCATTGTTTCAGGATGATGGTACTCGATACTGTGTTGAGGATAATGAGGATGTGTCAAATGAGACCACTGACATTAAAGAACAGGTAATTTTCCATAAATTGTCTTAACATATATACTCTTAATTTTGTTGTGTTCAACTACCCAAGTGTGGTTGAGCAAACCAATCTACAAGTTGCAATAAGATACTCCAATGGGACAGATGATACCTGAGTACACACTCCATCTTTTCCCAAGTATGCATGTCGATATTTTCAGGACATAAATGGAACTATCATTTCAGGATACAGATGAAGCAGGTATCAATCGAGACACTCCATTATCTATGTCTCATGTTATCCTACCGAGTGCTAAAGAAATTTCCAGGCATGTGCATCAACAGAACATTAAGCAAGAAAAATTGCACAACCAGGTAGTTGTGCTTTACATACAGCATTACTCTGACATCCTAGATCTGAGTTTTTGAAAAATAACATATGGTAAATGGTTACTTTTGTTCCTTGGTTAAGTTTAGCTATGAAATATTCAACACAAAAATTAGAATTCTCAACATGCATCTGATATGTAATTTCAACACCATGATTGCTGGTTGTTTTGCCTCAATCTTGAGGTTTGTAAAAAATAATTATTGTTTTGCTATTGGTTGCTCATTCATGTAGTCAAGTACTTAACAGTGTCCAGGCATTTCTGAGCAGTTCACTGGGTAGAATTACAAAAAAAAAAATGATATTCAATATGAACCACACCTCAGCACTAGACGCTGCGCCACTCTCACGCAAGGTACTGTCTCCCTCAAGGGAACATAACCTTATGGGACCCATTGCGCCTGTGGTGAACGGATCTGTTGGAACAGCATGATTGTGGCTGAGTAACATGCTTTTATAGTTTCTGTGTGTATAGTAACCTAATCGTACATAAAATTTTCAACAGTGTCTTCAAAATATTAAGGCTGCCCACAGTGGTGGATCAGTCAACCACAGTGGCTGAAAATGCAATGCAGTACATAGATCTACAGCATCAACCTGAGAAGAGATCCTCGGTGGTAGTCATGATAGCTGTAATTAACAAAACATCAAGAGGTCGGAGGAGCACAACATAGGTTAAGCCATGTATTGGGAGGGTTGAAAATGCAGTGGAAGAGGGTCTTGAAGTAAATTTCCTGAAGGAGTTGGAAGGGCAGAAGGATCACTTTGTTTGGGGCAGTCCAAATAGATTTTTCTTTTCCAATTACCTCAGATGAAGTTTGTGTAATTCAGAACATGTGTGTCACAGATGTAATTTAGGGCAGGACTGCAGCTATTTAAATAGAAAGGGGTGTGCTTGACGCAGGGAAGAGCTGTCTCGGAAATGTTTAAGTTTTGGAAGTCATATTAGTTATAGCAACAGTTCCTGTCCATACCAAAAGAAGGCCAGTTGATTTTTATATACATGTATATATATATTTTTTAATATATATGTAAGGGTGAAGGTCTGTAGGGGAAAAAATGTATTTTTTTATATGCCACAATACTTCTAAGTATTTCTGCTATGCTTACTTTACAGAAACACATTATATATAGTCCTTGAATTTGGTGAAATAGGCCTGATTAGGTCTGCATTTTTGTTAAATGTATGTGAGCACACTGGACCATAATGTACTGTATATGAAAGGATTAAATCAGGAAGAAAATTTATAATTTATAATGTGCTAACAGAATGCAGATCTGTCTTGTAATGTAATAGCATAAGTTGATTACTGATATTACATGTATACTGTTAGCTACATGTAGAGAAGATAGTACCCTTTACTTTTAAATGTGCATTAATACAATCAGTCCATTTGACTAAGTGCTATTATATTTTCATATTATGCAGATACTGAAATGAGCCTGATGTTCATTTAGGTGGAAGCAAATAAGAAAAAATTATTTTTTTACTGCCGTTTATTAATTTTTAACAAAACTGTATTGACCAATTATTAGATTAAAGGATTAGAGTTTTCCCTTATTCTTTTTTATCCACTGCATTTAAACCTTGTTACAAACCCCTCACTGTTTTGGAGTATACTTAAATGTGTAGGAAAATTATATTAGTTCCTAAGTTCTTTAACTGAAAAAAATTAAGGATGGGTATATTTGGTCACGCAGTCAAGAATTTTCATGGGATCTTGAAATAAATTAGTTCAAGCATTGTTAAGGTGTTGTGCACTGACCTCATCGCTCACTGACCTACAAGAAGGCCAAGAATTAAACTATTGATCTGTAATATTAATGCCAAGTGATTGGAATTAGTAGTCATTTGATTGGACTTAGAGGTCAGACCATTATGTCCAATTACAGGGGAAAACAATATGTAAAAATTTTGATTATCAAAAGGAAGCTGAAAAGGGTGTGATCATATACAGGTAAAGACTGATGTACACATATGAGTAGAAAAGGAGGGATTCCAATTGAACTGTAAATATCTTGACTGGAGGTCAAACAGAAAAAAGTAGCTATTTGTGATCGGATACTAACACCTCTGCCCTAATGTGGTTGTGATGATGTATTTGCAGTTACACATAACAGGATATAGGTGCTGATAGATAGCCTTTCACTCTTCTAGGTTAGAAGGGCTGCAGTCAAGGTGGCAACCCAATACCATGAAGCAGCTGTTAGATCATCCAACAACTTAAAGAAGCTTTGGAAGTCGCCGGTATACCTCCGCATGCTGCGGTGTAGGGCTAGCTCAAGGACACGAAAGAATTGGTCCTGGAGTTTTTTTTTTCCCCTATACTCTACTTAGTTCAGTTAAATGCTTTGTACCTCCCTGGGGAGGGTGGAGAGAATACTTCTCCAGTATCCCAGCTTGTCGTAAAAGGTGACTAAAACGGGCACTTTAATCTCCATCTTTTCCTCTCTTCCCCCTCTTTGCTTCTTGTACTTTATCTGTCCAACATCTTTGCCTTATATTTTCACTTTAATACCCACCCAAGTTAGTGCCATATAACTGAATCATTGAATGGAATGAAATATTAAAAAAAAAATAAAAAAAAAGGAAAGCAAGCACCAAGCCACTCCATGACTATATGGCACTACAATAGGAGTTGGTTGGGTATTTAAGTGAAAATATAAGGCAGAGAGGTGGGACAGATAAAGTACAAGAAGCAGAGAGGGAAAAGAGGAAGGATGAAGACTACAGTGCTCCTTTTAGTGGGTTTTTACAACAAGCAGGGATACTGAGGAGGTATTCTATCCCCCCCTCCCCAGGGGAAGAGTTAGTCATTGAGTGGCTTGGTGCTCGCTTTCCTTTCTTTTTATTATTCCATTTCATTTCATTCCATTCCATTCATGAGTCCTCTACTCATCCCTCTTAACCACCTGTGAGGTCTACAAATACCTGTACACTAGTCAAATTTAACACAATTAAAACACAATAAGAACTACTCAACTACAGACCAGTATCACAGACCAGTGTTATAAGTAAGATACTAGAAAAGCTGATAAGGGAAGTTTGGGTAAAACATCTACGAGTAGAACATGGTATGATAACAGAGAGGCAGTTCGGTTTTAGAAAATCACGTGTTACTAATCTGTTAAGCTATTATGACAAACTTACAGAAACATTACAGAAAAGAGTAGGATGGATGGACAGTATCTATCCAAACACTGCCCTCTCTCACTAGGGCTGCTCCAACATCCACTGCCCGACCTTGTATCTCTTTTATAACCCCATCCATGTACAGATTGAACAACCATGGAGACATGAAACATCCTTGTTTCAAATCAACCTTCAAATGGAAATATTCACTCAGTTTGCCATCCACAAGCACTGCAGCCTTAGCACCCTCATACATACTCGTCACTGCCTTCAGCAACTTCCCATCCACTCCATATATTCTTAATATCTTCCACAAACCTTGTCTATCCACCCTGTCATATGCTTTCTCCATATCCATGAAGGCTGCATACAATTTCTTTCCCCTCTCTAGAAACTTTTCCACTAAGGATCTAAGAATGAATATCTGGTCTACACAACCTCTTCCCTTCCTAAAACCTCCCTGTTCTTCTCCAACTAATTCCCCTGTGATTTCCCTAACTCTCTCAATAAGCATCCTACCATATACTTTTCCTATTACACTGAGAAGGCAAATGCCCCTATGATTACCACACACTGCTTTTTCCCCTTTTCCCTTGTACAGAGGAATAATTATACCTGACTTCCAATCCTCAGGGACTCTACCTTCCTCCCAGGCCAATCTGCACACCTTCCACATCCATTCTATTACTATCTCTCCCCCATGCTTCAGCATTTCACCACATACACCATCAATTCCTGGGGCTTTCCCCATTTTAACTTTCATCACTGCTTCCACCACATCCATCCTACTGATTTCTTCCTCTCTTCCCACATCCCTCCTTCTCTCTGCCATTCCCCAGCCACTTATACTTGCATTACTTTCATTCTCTATGTTCAACAGTTCATTAAAGTATTTTCTCCATCTCTTTACTTTTTCTCCCTTCTCCACCAGTAATCTACCATTTTTATCTTTCACACCCCCACTGACTTCGTTGGCACACATAGATAAGATTGAAAAAATACAAAGGGCCACTGAAAGATGGGTAACAAGCTTACGGGATTTCAGTTATTGAGAAAGACTGGAAAGATTGAATCTACCAACGCTGCAGGAGAGGAGGAGACATGATTAGGCTATATAAATGCACCTCAGGGGGAGAGAAAATAGACATAAATGAATACACATCATATGGTGAAGCATCAGCAAGACAACACTGCAAAAAACTGCATAAAAAGAGAGGCGATAAAGATGTAAGGAAATTCAGTTTCCCTAATAGGGCAATTGATCAGTGGAATGCACTCCCGAATGAAGTAGTGTGTGGCAAAACAATTCATAATTTCAAGGATATGTATGATAATAATGGTTTAATACACGGGACAGTACGAACTTGACTCATTCCTGTAAAGATACAATTGGTTAAGAGTAATTACGTAAGAACAAAGCTAAAGCAATCCTCACGCCTAAGAGATTAGATTAATTCGTTCCTATATGGTTAATTATAACTATGTTTATCCAGCCTAACTCATTCATACCTTAGAAATTCCAGTTTTTAATGCTACCCACCTAAGCTAATTTAATTTAAAGGCGGAAACTACCCGAGAAAGCTCTGAGACGAATGATACGAGAAGCCGGAATGAGCATTTGCCGTTTGTAAACAAAGGGCGAGAGGCTCCGATCATGTTACCCCAACAGAGAGCCAAGTACAAATGGCATATTTGTGGCGGCATCTGGCAACTCCCGCACATGCGCTGTAGGGGGCGGACAGGGGGACAGATTCTAATGCTACACCGGGACAGTACTCTACACACTACGAAGTTCAAACATGCCCGCGAAAAATCAAATTGTCTATTGACGTGGACAGTAGGCCTCTACCAACATGTCAATAGGCATGCCCTGGTGCCTAAGGGTTAATGTCTTTTCAGGTACATATTTACTGTGTTAGGCTGTATAAGGAACTAGTAAACACTCATTTAATTTTGAGTAGGGCCTGTTTGGTGTTATAGTACTTTTTGATAGGGTAGGTACCTGTCCCACCGGAATGCCCATTTATTTTTCCCATTGATTCTTAACTTCACACTTCGACGTTTCACATTCCGTGACGTTTTGGTGGAACATGAAAACAGACAAAAACAAGGACTTACTAAAGCAAAGAAAGTGATGAATATTGTGCTATGTATTTGTGGGACAGTTTCTCGCCCTCAAATACGCAGGCTAAAGCAGGTCCCTATTCTAGACCGGGAGGTAACTCCTAAGAGTAGGACTGGACACAAAAACAAGGCAGTAAATATTACACATGTATTCTAGATATTTAACATAGAACATAGTACAGCACAGATATTACAATGGGTTGGCCGAGGGTAAGTGAACACTGTACACAATTGCTGTGTCACTATACCTTCTTGTTCAGGTATGGTACTATCAACCCAACACTCGTGGTACATACAACATACAGTGGAGCCTCTCAGATAGCGGTTTTTTGGGTAGCGAATCCATGGATAGCAACAGGAATGAAACTATATCTCATAGCGATTAATGCTGCACGGTTAGCGAAAATCCGCTAGGGATTTAACACGTAGCAAGCTGGTAACACTGATAGTGAGTGCGAGTCTATCTTCATTCAGTTCATTGACCCATGTCGAGTGAAAGTATGTATCTTAAGCTTTTCTTATAACTATTCTCCAACTATCTCTCTCCTACCAAATTTTACAGTTTTAAATTTTTCCTTTACCTTTACTTTTCTCTTGGGGGAATGCCGGTATCTAGGCGATACTGACAGGTGGAAGGTGAACCTCCCCGCAGTTACCCCAAGAAGAAGACGATTGTTTGTTTATCCACGCGCCGTGCATTCATTCAACTTGTCACAGTCTCGCCACTGTTAAAGCTTTTTGTGACCTTCCATTTATTGTCTGGCTACTGAGTGTTCTAATATCATGGCTTCAACTTCAGGGGCTGGCCCAAGTGGTGGTGGTGGCCCAGGGAAAAAAACAGGAAGTGCTGGTAATGTAAAAGTGACCGAAAAGGCCAGACAATACATGCGTGGCAAGCCAAAGAAACAATACTGCATGGAGGCAAAGAAAAAGATAACTTTTTGAATATGTAGTATACGTTTATCTTATTACAGTACTGAAGAAATATGACGTGATACTGTTGGGTAATGGAGGAAATTAGGGGTATAGCTGAAGGAGTCCAGGACTGCATTAATTTTTTTAGATAAGAAGTTTGCCCCTCGGGTAGCGATTTCATGGATAGCGGCCATTTTGGTGGACTAATAAGGTCGCTATCCAAGGGGCCCCACTGTATTTATATTTCCGGACACAGGAATGATTTTACTACAATCTCTAAAATCTGTATAGCACTGGACGGCACTACATATATATATAAGTTATGTTACACCTGTATTTCAGGTACCTGGTGGCCGGAAGTCTATCTCAGGTAGGGTTGCCCGTAAAGATCACTAGCAAGGGGAACTGTGGTATTTTGGTATGCCCGGGTTAAGCATGTCGGGACAAAGGGCTGGGTGAAAGTTTAACTGAACACGGGAGGGAGAGCGTAAATACCAACGCAAGACACTACGACACAAAGGGGTATTTCCTGATTATCACAAAGACTGTCCAGGGCGGCGGGACTCTACCTTTCAGATATAGGTCAGGCCACGTTCTATCTATCGGCACGTCCAATCTTATTTGGGGTTCCTGGTCACTTCACTTTGAGGATACACTGTAGGGGATCACTCATGAGATATCTGTCGATGCACACTATAACTGAGTCTAAGGGTACACACACATATATAGATAGTCCACTCACTTGGTTAACACTGGTGGGCCCAGGTTGATTCCTCCGTCAGGAGGGAAACGGGCAGAGTGGCGCGTTCCTGGGCAGGGCCTCACACATGGCCGTGGGGCTAAGGGCTCAGCCCGAAGAGGGCCAGGAGCCAGGCCTGACGTCGGGTCTGGGAGCGCCTTCGGGAGACATCGCCCACCGGTAGGTTGCGCCCTGGTGTTCGGGGCAACTCCTGGGGCAACAAGGGACCCAGGGGACTGGAACCCGGGGTGGCTGGGCTGCGGCAACGGCTCGAGGGCGGCGGCGCCGTCAGGGTCGTCTCACGGGAAGCTCGGGCCGGGGGAGTAGTGGACGGGGCCCATCGTTGGCTGCGAGGTCTGCGGGGGCTCTTGTCCGGCAGCTGGTCACCCTGGTGGAGTCGTAGGGAACCAAGGTCTTGGGTAAGACCTTGCCACACCTCGGGTGTAGGGTCCTTTCCAATGGCTGGCTCTCCTGTAGGGGAGAAGCGGACTGTGGCCGGCTTTGCTCCTGGCCCGATGTGACTTGTGACCAACGCCTGATGGGTACAGGGAAGGATAGTTTCCTGGCGGCTTGTGGCCTGCTCTTTATTGGGCCTGGCGTGACTTGTGGCCAACGCCTGAGTGACCGGGAGGATAGCTTCCTGGCGGCTTCTGGCCTGCACTTTGTTGGGCTTGGCGTGACTCGTGGCTGACGCCGAGAGGGCACAGGGAGGGATGGTTTCCTGGCGACTTGTGGCCTGCACTGTGTTGGGCCTGGCGTGACTTGTGGCCAACGCTGAGAGGGCAGAGGGAGAGATGGTTTCCTGGCAGCTTGTGGCCTACACTGTGTTGGGTCTGGTGTGACTTGTGGTCGATGCCGAGAGGGCACAGGGAGAGATGGTTTCCTGGCGGCTTGTGGCCTGCACTGTGTCGGGCCTGGTGTGACTTGTGGCCGATGCCTGAGTGGCCGGGAGGATAGCTTCCTGGCGGCTTGTGGCCTGCCTTACCTCTGGCCCGACGTGACTTGTGGCCGACGTCGAGAGGGCACAGGAGGTGAGCTCTGGGACAGCTATGGCCTATGCTGATGAGCTAGGGTCACTAGCAGCCGAGGGACGGACTATGGCCGATCCTGCCTCATGCCCAGTATGGCTCGTGGCCGGTACTGCGGTGCCGCTCTGGGGGGAATGCCGACAGGAGACGGACGACTGCTGGCCAGTCCTGCCTGACCGACACGCGTCCGTGTCGCGGCCTTATGGCAGGGAAACAACTGGGGAACAACGGACTATGGCCGGTTCTGCCCCACACCCGGTACGACTATGGCCAGTACCACGGCGTTGTGTGGAGTTGTAAACTCCACCCCTTACCTGCAGAGCTATGCTCCGGCCGGAGACAAGGTGCCGGCGACTGCTACCTTTCCGGGCCCTCACCTGGGCACAAGAGGGGCGCCGGGAAGTTAAACAGGTAGGCCGTTCCTGTTCCCAGCTGCGCTGCGCTGGTGGTAATCCCCCGGTGATCTGGAGGGGGTTGGGGGAGCTGGTGTCGTCTGCCCCGGTCGCCGTGTGGTTGGCAGCTCCAACCCCTAACTCCTGTATTTCAATGAAAGCACGTGAAATTGGCCCACCCTGTGAGCATGACTGCTTCTCGACTGTTGGTGGTATGGCTGAAATTGAAACCGTGTTCCGTAATTTCTGGGACATAGGCAACTATGGGAAACAAAATGCATACTTGGAGGGCTGCTGTCCTTCTGCATGTGCCATTACAGGGCTGCCACTGGAGCGTGTTCAAGAACACATATGTGGATTACCAGTGACAGCTAGTCACTACTCCCCCAAGAACACACCTCACCGACACTACATGGATGAATCTGGTGGCAGTTTACCTGCATTGTACGCCCGTTACATTGCATGGATGGAGAAGCATTACCCTGATGAAGTGTCGAAAGTGAGGGAGCGGATCTACAGGACTGTTTTCACTCATGACTACAACATCGTTTTTCATGCACCCAAGACTGATGTGTGCATAACTTGTGAGAAGCTGGTGGCCATGGATTTGCAACAAACCCTGCCATGTCCAAAAGTCAGAGCTGGAGTTGCTCATTACAAAAGAAAGTTGTGGGTTTTTATAACTTCTGCATCTATGACATTCATGAGTGAAGGAACAATGTTTGTCTGGGATGAGTTCACAGGGGCGGTTCTGATGAGGTGGCGAGCTGTGTATTGAAGTGGCTGCAAATTAAATTGAATAAACAACACCAGGATTTCTCGACCCTCTGCATATTCTGTGATGTCAAATTGAAAACATCACTGTTCTGCTCATGGCTCTGCATCAAATCCACACAAAGCGTTTGATGCGGGTGGAACTTGTCTTTATGAAGAGTGGACACTCACGTGACAGATCGTTTGGATCCACTGAGGAGGCCTTGAGGAAGACAGAGTATGTCCCTAGTCCACAGGTGTATGCGGAAATCATCAGTACGTCGGCCAAGAGAGAGTTTCCAGTGATCTGCATGAAACATGAGGAATTTTTGGATATGAGGAAACTCTTTCAATACGTTACAAACCGTCAGGCACCAGGTTTCTCTCAAGCCTGTCAGCTGGTGGTGACTGCAGGTTATCCTGAGGGGTACATCATCAAAAACAACTATGTCTTGTAGGACATCCCAGACAACATCGTAAAAATTCGCCTTATATCAGGCAAGGGGATGCGGTCAAGGGCCAAGTTCAACCTGTTGCAGGTCTTACCCCGAAGTACCCCAATGACAGACTGCTCACAAAGAAGTGCCAGGACCTGCAACATCTCTGTCTTCTTTGAAAATTGCTTCCGTCTTTGGCTGCAAGTTGTGCTTGATGAGCAACAAAGATTATGGCAGCAAGGTGAGGCATCCCCAGAGATTCCTCTGGATGTGGATGATGGCACAGACCCTAACAACATCCATGACTACATGCCAACAGAATACTGCCACCCTCCACGTACCCCCTGCCTTCCCTGTTGACGGCTAGGACCTCTTATGGAACATGGATTATGGACTACTCATAGAACAACGATATTTTCAGGATCTGCCAGTAGGCAGTGTTATTATTAGTGCCACCCACCATTGGCTGCAAGGTGTGCTTGATGAGCAACAAAGATTATGGCAGTAAGGTGAGGCATCCCCAGAGATTCCTCCGGATGTGGATGATGGCACGGACCCTGACAACATCCATGACTACGTGCCAACAGGATAGTGCCACCCTCCACGTACCTCCTCCTGCCTTCCTTGTTGACGACTAGGACCTCTTATG
>JAGKTI010035025.1:0-11341 GCA_018397915.1 Birgus latro | reverse complement strand
AGAAGTATTATCAAATGGCTGATGACACAAAAATATGCTCCATCATTAATGCAACTGACGACTGCCTTAATCTCAAAAGGAGCTCGATATATTGTACAAATGGTCTAAATACTGGCCAATGGAATTTAACGTGGATAAATGTAAACATCTTAACGTGGGCAAAACCATCGGAGATACAAAATACAACTTCTTTCTATCAATTGCCAGACGCCTTAATCCCGGAAGGGGTGGCCACAAACAAATCGCCTCCATGTCACTGTGTCCACCGACATTTCACTGCCCTGCTCCCAGCTTACACACCCCTCTCTCATATACCTCTCCACTCCATTCTTCCATCTCATCCTTGGTCTCCCCCTCCCTCTCCCCCCCCTCCACCTCAATCACATACACTCTCCTCATCAGTCTCTCACTCTCCATCCTCTCCACATGGACAAACCACCTTAATGTGTTCTGTCACGAATTTTCTACATCGTAAAATTATGTAACGTAAATTGTGACATTGAGTGATTTTGCGGGAGCAACGAATGATTCTGAAATGCACAGGATTTCGCTCATTCTCTCAACCGTCCGCTTGCGTACTTATATTCGCATCAAGTTGTCAAAACTTTCATCATTCTTTCGCGAGTGATTGTTTTTATGTGCAGACGGTGCATTCCTCTGAGCGATAATAATTTCTGAATTATCGCTTCCGCCTCCCTGGCCATTGCCCGGCCACACCCTTTCACACGCTCCTCACATCGGACACTCAAAACCATAGCCAGTCTGTTTCTAGTCACGGTGCATGCGGGTTATGTTTTACGAAAGAAAGCTCGAGTGATTACTTTTCTTAGCGATTTCAGATCTCAGCTTGTATCGGCGTGTATTCGCGTGTATTCCCGAAGCTCCCACCAGCTTGGTGATCGATTGCAGCACGGTCTTCTATACCGATTAGTATTTCCTTTTGTTTTCCTAGGCTTAAGCTTTTGGGTTATTTAGCTATTTATCTGAGTGTTTGAGTGAGTGCGTTTCCCTTTCTTGATTTGAATTGGAGTCATGTAACGTAAATTTATTTTCTTGTACTCAATAAATTTACATTTCGTTTTCTTGAGCTTTGTTAAATGAAACAGTCGTGTTTAGATTTCCCCACATATGTAGTAAACTTTTGCTACTCCACGTTAGCACAACTCTTTATATTAATCACGACTGGTACTTAGGCCAGCTTTTGGCATTAATCCTTAAATCCGTTGTGCTAGCTAGGAGTTTGGCTCAGCCAAGATCCTGGTTATTATTATTATTATTATTTGAATGTTAAGGGGAGAAACTAACTTTCTCAGAGGCCAACGGTACAATATTACAGCCTACTTGAGCGTCTAGTCTCTGCTGTGTACCGTTGAGAAAGTCTATAAATTCTCGACTCTAGAGAATTGGCGAAGTAAGCCAGCATAAAAGTGAAATCGCTACTTGATTTCACGAGTCTATTCTCTCGTAATAAATGACTCGATAGTCATTCCTAGCACACAGAGCTATACATTGTATACTCCAATTATGCACTATTACATTTTTCCCCCAGACATGTTCTTCCTAACGCTCCCTATTACATCCACATCCACACCACAATGATCCTTCACTTCCTCATTTGTCAGACTGTCTCTCCATGTGACTCCACATGCTCCTCTCAAATAACTCATTTCCACTGCTTTCACTCTTGACTTCTGTCCCTCCAACAGGGTCAAGGCTTCACTTGCATATGTTAGAGTTGGTATCACAATACTGTCATGTAGCAGCTTTTTCACATCCATGCTCATTTCCCTGTTCCTTATCACTGCTATCAAGAAACAAGCAACCTTTCTCCCCTGCTGCACCCTTTCAAGCACTTCACCCTCTAAACTTCCATCCTTATTCATCACACTACCCAAGTACTTAAATGAACTCACATTCTCCATATCCTCCCCATCCAATCTCACAGTACATTCACTGACTTCACTTCTCTCGAAGACCATCACTTTACTCTTCCCTACATTCATCTACCAAGCCTTGCAGCTCCCCTTCGTCTTCACTTAACACAGTATCATCTGCAAACAACAGTACAGGGGGTTTCCAAACATTGCCCTCTCTCACTAGGGCAGCTCCAACATCCACTGTCCTACCTTGTATCACTTTTATAACCCCATCCATATAAAGACTGAACAACCACGGAGACATGACACAACCTTGTTTCAATCCAACCTTCCAATGGAAAAATTCACTCGGTTCACCATCCATACGCACTGCAGCCTTAGCACCCTCATACATACTCTTCACGGCCTTCAACAACTTCCCATCTACTCCATATATTCTTAATACTTTCCACAATCCTTGTCCATCCACCCTGTCATATGCTTTCTCCATATCCATAAGGCTTCTTACAACTTCTTTCCTTTCTCTAGAGACTTTTCCACGAAAGATCTAAGAATGAATATCTGATCAACCCCATCTCTTCCTTCCCTAAAACCTCCCTGTTCTTCTCAAACTAATTCCTCTGTTATTTCCCTAACTCTATCAATAAGTATCCTACCATACACTTTTCCTGTTACACTAAGAAGGCAAATGCCCCAATGATTACCACACACCTCATTTTCCCCTTTTCCTTTGTACAGGGGAATAATTATACCTGACTTCCAATCTTCCGGGATTCTACCTTCCTCCCAGGCCAATCTGCACACCTTCCACATCCATTCTATCACCATCTCTTCCCCATGCTTCAGCATTTCACCACACTCCATCAATTCCTGGGGCTTTCCCCATTTTAACTTTCTTCATTGCTTCCACAACTTCCATCCTACTGATTTCTTCCTCTCTTCCCACATCTCTCCTTCTCCCAGCCATTCCCCAGCCACTTAAACTTGCTTTACTTTCATTCTCTATGTTCAATAATTCATTAAAGTGTTCTTTCTATCTGTTCACTTTTTCTTCCTTCTCTACCACTAATCTACCATTTTTATCCTTCACTCCCCAACTAACTCCTTTGGCACCCTGTCCAACTCTCTTTACCTCTTTCCAGAACATTTTCTTACATTCCCTCCACTTCGCACTCAAATTACTTCCAAATTCCTCATCCACTCACTTCTTACTCTCTCTTACTAATCTTTTCACCTCTCTCCTCCTCTCTACACACTACTCTGTCTTCTGTCTCTTAACTTCTTCGACCCCACTGTTCCTCATCCACTCACTATATGCTTTCTTCTTTTGTGCCACAGCCTCTCTCATCTATTCAGTCCACCATGCTGTTCCCTGAACCCCATTTCGTCTTCTCTTCACCCCACATACCATCACACATGCTGCACAGATTTCTTCTGTGAATACACACCTTCCACGTCCCTCATCTGCTCCAATCTATATTTACCAAATCGCTCCTCCACTTCCCTTTTATATTCTGCCTTTTTTCCGTACTCTTGTAACCTTTCTACCCTCCTTGTAAGAACTACTTCCTCCTGTCCTTCCCCTCTTCTCTTTCTCCATTTTGTTTGGATTTTAATTCTGGCCACCACCAAGTGGTGGTCCGAAAGTCCACTCCCCCATCCGCTACATACTCTTGCATCCATTACACACCTTCTCATCCTTTCATCCACACACACGTAATCATTCATGACCTTCCGTTCATTCAGTTCACCATCCACCCTTCTCAACACTTGCCACATATACCTATGGATCATTTTGTGCCTGAAGAGGGTATTAGCTATCACCAACCCCCTTCCAGCACAAATGTCCACTAAAGCACTGCCATTCTCATCCATCTCTGCAGGCACTCCCCACTCGCCAACCACTCCATCCACTTTCACATTCCCTTCCCTTCCATTTATATCTCCAGTCAAAAACACTCTCATTCCTTCCAAACTTTTCCAAGCATGCTTCCACATTTGTCAAAAACTCTTCTCTCACTCTGCTTGCACGATCTTGCATTGGCGCATACACACACACAATTGCCCACATTTGTAGTCCAACTTTCACTCTTACCCATACAATCCTTGACCCAACTGATCCATACTCTCTTATATTCTCCTTCCATCTTTTACAACAATACACACTCCTTCTTTTGCCCTCTCATTCTCACCTACTCCCGGTCATATACCCCATCCATACTCCCATTCTCTCACGCTTTCACCTTTCCATTTAGTTTCTGTTAATCCACACACATTCACGTTCGCACCCTCAAGCACCTTTACAATCTCTCTTTTTTTCACCTTATCATTTCTACCCCTTACATTCCACGTCACAATCCTTACCAAGTCCTTTGTACGGTCCAAAGTCGTCATCTTTTGGTCTGTCCTGGTCCTAGGCTTCTTGTTCGTATTTTTAGTTAGCTGTTTTACAGGGTTGGGCACTAACCCACCACCATCCCTTTTAGTCGCCTCATACGACAAGCAAAGATACTGGGGAAGAATTCTTGAAATCCCTCTACCCCCCCGGGAGGGGGGGGTGAGAGATCTGAGAGTCATGGTTAGGAAAGACATCAAACTAAGGCAAAAGTGTACCAACCCTGAATAAGCATACCTGGGTGAAATTCACCCAGTGATATTGCAACACTGTTTAATACACATGATTCCTTTCTCTCCAGAACATTCTTTCTCTCAGTAGCTGCATTGCGTGTTGAGACTCAGTGTTAGGTGGGTGGGTGACGCTCTGTACCTCGGTCTTCATATATTGTTTACGGTGGTCGGGTGATTTTCACCTGGCTATCCCTATTGTGTGAGTAGTATTTTCACTTATGGTTTTCTGATAAAGGAGGAGCTAGCAGCCTGTGTTTGGGAGGTTTTGAGGATGCAGGCAAGGAGTAAAAAATACGGACAAATTATAAGTTCTTACTCTTTTATATTTTTAGCTATCAACTGTAGAACTGTTTTTTTTTTCAAAAATGATTTTTTTTTTTTACATTGCTACCTCTCATTAGATTTTCTTTGATACTTATATCAGTGTGAACAAGAGAGGTTCTTCCACACTCATATCAAGTTTCATGAATAAATATTGATTAAAACTTTTTGTTTTTTAATTTCTTCCAGGGCGGGGTGAATAATACCCAGGTAAGCCTGTGATGTTACTAAGAAAGACCTAGGCCTATCCAGGGTAAATGCAAGAAATAAAGCAAATAGGGTCTTTGTTTTTTTTTTTTTCATGAAGCATGAGCAATAATATATCTGTTATGCTACGTATTTGACGGCCTACTACTTGTCCCCCAGATGCGTATGCGAGAAGCAGGCGTTTTTACCTGTCGCGTTTCTGAGGGTCGACTTCTCGCTTCCCCAAATACGCAGACTTACAGCGGGTTCTTTTTCAAGGCCGGGTCGGTATATTAGGGAGAGGACAGGACACGAAAACACAGCAGTAACCACAAACATATATTCAAAGTATATTCCCAGAGACAAAGATGACACTGACCATTACATAGGTACTGGGTTAGCCGGTGACAGGCTTGTGGCAAGTTTTACACAGAAATAAACTGACTCTCTACTGGCCGTGGGAATGTACGGTAGTATGAACACAGTATTCACGGGACGTCTGTTACACAGGTATCTCTAACACAGGGGATAATATTACTCTATACACCAACAGTAGTATAGCACTGGACGGCATTGATACACTAGTTACATGGACATAAATATATCACTCACAGAGGTATATCACTTATATCACGGACAGAGACACTCGCGATGTCACACAGAAAGAGGGGGAGGGAGACTGAAGTATTTCTGCGCAGTAGGGAAACACTCGTAAGTGAACTCGATACACGTAGGTTTATTTAGCGACGTGCCGATACACTGGGGAGGGAAATATATTGAATGCAAGGGATGACACTGTTTCTTTATAATATTCAGTTTCCACTAAAGCACCTTATTCTTTAATAACACTAGGGGAGGGAAACGTTACTTGATACAGTCAAGGGGCCGCGCTGTGCTCTGTACATTATATACCTTCACTGAATATCACTAAGGCTCATCCAGTCTTACACACTGAGACACTCTGGGATATTGACTGAGCCAATACACTGATGAGAGAGACACTGCGAGTCACATTCACGTCACTACGCATCACAGTTACAGCCTGGTGAGTTACACTGGTCTAGGAGTTGTACACTTTTACGGCCCATTTCACTATACTGGGTGGGCCGACCCCCGGTACCTCAGGCTGGTGAAGTGAGAGGAGGCTCGCCCTTCTGGGACCTCCGTGCAGGGGTGTGGGGCTAGGGGCTAGGGCCGAAGAGGGAGAGTAGGTGGTCCTGGCGCCGGCTCCAGGGAGTGCCAGACTGGGCCCCACTGTTAGGCAGGTCATGCCCTGGAGTCCTGGATAGGCCCTGGGGAGTTTTGGGGCCTGGGATGCTGGAACCTTGGGCCGCCGGAGGAACATGACTGTGGCTTCTGCGGGAGGCCGGAGTGGCCGTCAGGGTCACCTCACGGCAACCTCGGGCTGGGGGCATCACCAGCAGAACTCGGCACCAGCGGCTCAGCTGGTGGGACCTATGCCTCGGCTGCTGCTGCCCGTGTAAGGAGGGCTGGACGGAGCCAAGGCCCTGGATAGGGCCTTGCCACAGCTCCAGGAAAGGGTCTCCCCCGGACTCACCTCCTGGAGGAGAGGGAGTACGTCCCGCCAGGGCCACAGGAAACAGGGTGGGCCAGGCAAGAGACTTCCCCATCGGGAGTTGCCCTACGAGCAGAGGGTGAGGAGAGGATGAAGGCCAACTCTGCCTCCCCCATGCGAACGATGGCCTGCACGGCAGTTCCTCTGCCCTGTCGGACCACAGGCAAAACATGAGTCGGGACTCGCTCTACCCTGCCTCCTCGAGGGGAAGGGTAGTCTTCTGTAGGGGAGGAGCGGACAATGGTCTGCTCAGCCTCTTGCCCGACACGGCTGGTGGCCTGTGTTGCAGTCCTACAGGAGACAGCAGCAGAGGGACGGACGATGGCCTGTCCTGCCTCGGACCCGGAACGGCTTGTGGCCTGTGCCGCGGTGCACTATTGGGGGATACTGCAGGAGAGGAGTAGATGATGGCCTGCTCAGCCTCTACCTAACACGGCTTGTGGCCTGTGTCGCGGCCCTGCAGCAGGTAGGCAACTGAGGAACGGACGATGGCTTGTTCTTTCCCATGCCCAGTATGAACTGTGGCCTGTAACGTAGCATTGCGTGGAGTTGCTAGAACAACTCCACCCCTGACCTGCCGACTGGAATATTTCCCAGTGACTAGCTGCTTCTAACTGCTACCCCGGCATAGCATCAGCTGGGAGCAAGAGGGGCGCCGGGGAGTGACACAGGTGGGCTGTCCCTGCCCGGAGCTGCTCCGTGTCGGCTGTGCACCCCCTGTGGTCCTTCGGGGGCTTGGGGTGTTGTTGTCGTCTGCAGCCCTTTCTCCCGACTCACGCATTTCAATATCTAAAGTAATTCTGTAAATCTAGCATTAGTAAAACTACACTTTAACTATGCAGTGCAATTCTGGTGTTTGTAAAATAGAATGAATATAAATGAGTTACAGAATGTATATACAGAGATGTATGAAGGAAAAGATTCATGATGTTCGTAGCCTTTCCTATGAAGACAGACTGAAAAGATTAAATTTGCACTCGCTAGAATAGCGTAGAGTAAGGGGTACCTTAATTGAGGTACTGGAGTGAGGGAAGGGAATAAGTAAGGAATATGTCTGCAAGGTGCTTATAGTAAGCATACATGATTGAACTAGAAGTAATGGTTTCAAACTAGATAAATTCCATTTTAGAAAGGAAGTAGGTAGAAACTGGTTTCAGTAACAGAGTAGTGGACGATTGGAATAAGCTACTTCATGAAGTAGTTGCTGCCCCTTCCAGTGTTAGTTTCAAGCATAGGCTACATAAGCATATGACAAGTAAGGGTTGAACATTTAACCCACCCCGTACCAACTAATTTATTATGAAACCCACCCCCAAAACCGGAAAAATTTTCAACTTTATTTTTTGGGGGGCTAAAACCTCCGCTTTTTATGAAAAACATCGAAAATTCAGTGACACGGCACTCACCTGAAGTTAAAAATGCCCTAAACAGGTGAGAGGCCCTTCACCTGGTACTGCTTTCTCTGAAGGCGCATTCCATAAAAGACACTTCCTATGTGAGGGGAAACTTAACCCAAACCACTCAGACTAGTAGATATTTATTTATTTGGTACGAATTTATTTGTAGTACACAAGTATACTGGTTTTCACACACTAATATAGGCAATATAAGTGTTGTTCACTCACCAAGCACATCAATATACCCACCTACCTTGGAGACGTTACATCCTCATCACTTCTACTCATTACTAATCTGGTGCCATGTAATCTTTATCTTCCACATTGGGAATCACTTTCGCCTTGAATTTCATTGTCCGGAAGACCATGGTGCTACATGTCTTTACTGGCCAGGTCACTGTTAAAAGGTGAGTTTCCGAGAAAATGGCGCTCCCCCGGAGAGGGGAGGGGGGGGGATTACACAGGGTCAGGGTCGCTGCCTGGCTGGGGGTAGAGGAAGGTCTCCCACATATGCCTACCAAAAACCTCCCGTGAAACTTGAATAATGTGCAAATGATGGGCCTTTCAATCGCAGAACGTACGATGCACGTCGTGGGGACTGAACGTGAAAAAAAGTTGCGATATGCATCGTACATCATGGGGACAGGGCGAGTTAAATATATCTAATGACCAGTACTAATTAATATTTTTCCATCTCTTATTTCAATACGATGGTCTCTTTTCTCCATGTGCACTTTCCTTCTAAATGTCCATGCCATTTTTTTTTTTTTTTTTAATGCTGTGAGGTATTCCTTCCAACATTTTCTTGCCAGCTTCGGCTGTGGGGTTTGGTGGGTGGGGTACAGCCTTCTTCATTATTACTCCTGTCTTATTCCAATAGTGTAATCAATCTTGAAGCAGTAGCCTAGCATGGGCAAGCTGGCATAGTACAGTTACCCATTCTTCTTATTTTTTTTTCTTCTTATATACTCTTCATCTTTCTGTCTTTTGCTGGTGGTTGTATTCTCTTTACTTTAGCTGGTAAAGTGCTCTTTGTGAGCGTGTGGCAAGTGAACAAGCGCCATGTCATTATAATTTCCCTTTGACACAAAATTATAGCCGGTATCTCCAATATTTAACTGACAGAGCCGATGTCAAAAAACACAGTCATACAACGGAAAATCTTTTTAAATCTGATTCCATAAATGTCGTGTTCACAAGCTGGAGCCGAGTACTTTCATGGAGAATACGAGATTCCAAGGTTTTCCTACGCCTTATGGGTGAGTTTTTAGTTGATTAAAATATTTATTGAATGAATGTATCACATCCAAAAAGAATATTAACTTCACTTCACACAGGAGTAAAATAATTAGCTTCTACTTATCGTGACGGTCGGGCCAGACCGGTCCGGGCCACTAATATCCAAACTTAACCCTTTGAGATTTTCAGCCGTCCACCGATTGTGTCTGCCAGATTCAGCCAGGCACACATAGAGCATGCCGTCGTGCAATGATATTTGTACTTAATCTTACTTTTTATGGTAGACTAATGAATATTGTACCGTTTCAAAGCTGATTAGTTGCTCTTTATCATAGTATGATTGAAAAAGATAGATACGATAGCTAAAAGGCCAATAGGAAAAGTAGAAGTTAGCCGAATAGGAAAAATTGCACACTCTTCTGTAGAAAAATATTTGTAAAAAAAAAAAATTATTAGAGTTACGTGAAATTTTATAGCACCATGTCAATCTACAGTAAATTTCCTTTCTATTGATGCATAGGTTATATTAAGTTATATTAGTTTTTACTGAGAAAAGCGAAGGCTCTCGCTGTCATGCTGGCAAATATCCATGCTGGTAATACTGATATTATTCATGGTAAAAACCTATTTTTTATTAATATCTCTCTGATGTACTCGTCACTGTAAAAACAAATAATTGGAAAAGGATAAACAATATAGTGTATGTGAAACAAGGCCAGGTAGGATAAGGAAAATATTTAAAAAAAAAAATGTTTTGTATGACTTGAATTCGAGTCATCAGAAAATAAATGGTTGGATTTATGATGCGTCGTCGGAATCTCAGAGGGTTAACTGAGAGTAAACATCGCTTGCTCGCTCGTAACTAGTGAGCGGGAATTACTCACAAAATTTATTCCTGTCACTGGCCAGCTCATGCTGCCTTTCTTGTTGGTATTTCTTGTTTAATTATGGCAGGCATTTCTTCCCTTCAGAATTAACGAGTTCTGACCAAACTTAGTTACTACTTGTTGCCTAGCAAGGGCCGGAAAAACTCTTTTTTGTTACTATTCACGTTTTGAGCTGTAGAAGCATTACTAACCCATTCACTTCGTCAGTGTTTGTTTACATGTACATCTCATGTGCGGCAGTTTTTAAGTATTAAGAGAAACAATATTGGAAAAATATATATACATTATATTGTCAAAAGGTAGAGAAAAGAATCCCGAGGTCAATGGTATGTAATACAACAGAGCAAAAAACAAATTACCTCTGAAACAGGTCCGTGAAGTAATAAATATTCCCTGGGCAGTGGTGCCAGGCAAACGCTGTATTATTGTCACATTGAGTCGGCTGTGTCAGTCTTGCGATCAGATAAGGTGTAAATCAGCATCTGAACCATCACTGTCATCATCTGACAATATATTACTATCATCACTACACTCACCCAGAGATTTCATCCAATATTTGCTTGGGCTACCTAGCGGTGGCCTCCTGGAGAACATTTCGTATTAATACCTGCGGCATGCCGTAGGTGACTGAGCTGAGCTCTCTCCCTCGTAAAAATGCATGATCTGTGTATGGCTATATTCTATAGGGTGCCATGAGTTGCTAGCTGATTTATTTCGTGCCATTTCTGACGGCGGAGTTTTCGAAAGCAGAAAATCATTTATGATACAAATGCAGGCAGAGCCATTTGGAATCATATATCATACATGATACAGATGCAGTCAATGGGTTAATGGCCGTAGAAAGCTCTGACTTCTTTAGACATAATCTTGAGGTCATTCTCTATCGGAAGTGTGCCAACCATTTTCCTCCCTCTGCTCTAGTTTTTGAGTGGCAATTCTGCGAAGACTGGCCTCAGTGTCCTTTGCAAACAGTACCGGTTTTCAAACATACCCTCGCAGTTCCCCAGTGGCTCAATGGAACTGAATGAAACTTTGCATGGTTATAGAAGTAGACTAGTACTACAACTTTCTACCATTCACCTATATGGTACACTGGCCAGATCAGGGGTCAAAGATCATCAAATTTGTCGCACCGCTGCCCAGGTGTCGTTACGGTATTTCTCGGGAATATATTCTCCCGTACTTAATAGTGAATGGTAACGTGGCAAAATCCGCCTCGACACTGGCAAC
>JAGKTI010035020.1:0-11342 GCA_018397915.1 Birgus latro | reverse complement strand
TTTAATGTTGAGTAAATACTGGGACTCAATATTTTCCTCACTCCCTTCACGCATACGCACTGCAAGACAGTCCCGTGTTCATTTTTTTTTCACAAAAGATTTGTTTTAAAAAAAACGCATGAAGACTAATGCTTAAAATATTACAATTTAAACTACTGTACTTGTGGTCTGGTTAGGTTAGATGAAGTAAGGCACTGTAACTGCCTTGGAGGGTATGAGGAGCAACACGGAACTGCCTTGTGGTGCGCATGCGTGAAGGGAGTGAGGAAAATGTTGAGTCCCAGTATTTACTCAACATTAAATTTCTGCCCACTTAGAGACTGAATAAGTCAAAATATCCACTGGGCATACTTTACAGTCTGAACAAACTATGTATTAAGAATACTAAATGTAGCAGAAATTAAATAATATAGGACCACTGAAAGGGCGAGTTGCCGCTACGTGCCATCAATGACATTTTAATTTCCATTTACGATAAATATAAACAATTCACTCTACGTTATATATACGCGTTCTATTTGTATTACTGTATTTATATTTCGGTATATGACATTACTATGATTCACAGTTTCACACAACAGTGTAGATATTTGATAAAGAAAAATATGCTTTTTAAACAACACGCTGAATGTGTTTGACCAAAGCGAAGAGCCATCTAGCGGAATACTAGGTTTTTCAGAAACACGTCATTACAATTTCAGTTAAGTAAATAAAATACACAGAAAGCACTAGGTCTACTTTATGTCCCTGCGACCCATCAAAATTCCTATTTGAGAATTATTGGAGTAAGACAACAGGAAATGGGTGTTATTCAATTTTCCAGGAAAATCGATTTTCCGGCATTTTGAATTCCCCATGGCTCGTGAATAATTGACATTCTACTGTAGTTATGAAAAGCTGCTAGGTTTGGATAAATCTGGTTAGTTGTGAAAGGTTACATTAGGTTAGGACAAATTAGGTTAGACACGAGTAGGGTAGAATAAATGAGGATAAGTTGATAATTTTGGTCAAGATTAATCAGTACCAGTACCGTACTGTACTAAAATGGTGTTTTAGGATGGCAGCTGTCTGTCTTTGGCAATATTGTGACTGTACACAAAGACCAATATTTTAACGCTATTCACTACTTATAAGAAACATCGAAACTTGAAAACATACTCTGAAAAGAAATAATAATAATAATAAAAAAAAAAGGGAAGTGTGGCCATGTGTGATTTGCCACAAGGGTGTGGGAAGTAATTCCATCTTGTTCTGTGTTTGTCATAAGTGGGTGCATGAGAGATATAGTGGTATTAAAGGCTGACTGCACGATAATGCTGATTTCATGTGTGCGGTACATCAAGGAGAGCATGTGTAAATTGTCAGACATGAAAGGATCGAACCTGTTGGTAAGTCTCTTGAGAGTAAAGAACAATTTTGTTATTTGTGAGATATGTTATGTGCTGGAGGTAGGACTGGAGCTCTGTGGGTAGAGTGAGAAGTGGTTGGGAGAAGTTCAGGGATCTGTCGTCTCTCCTGACATAGAGAGGGCTCTCCCTCCGTGCTCTGGGATCTTTATATGCAGCATGTGATAGGAGTGTGGTGCTGTATGGTAGTGAGACCCAGGCAGTATAGGAAGAGGATATTCACATGCTCAAACATACAGAAATGATAATGATTAAGTAGATTTTCAGTGCGTCCCTGAGTGCAAGGACTGGGGGGCTAGGTTTACGATGGGAGAGTTGGGAGATGGGACTGAAGTGTATTGGTGTTGTGATGGAGAGGTAGACTGAGATGGTTTGGGGATGTGGAGAGGATGGAGGATGATAACTGGGTGCAGAAAGTCAGAAGTGTTAACTCTAGGGGTAGGGTTGCGAGAGGTAGACCGAAAAAGACGCGGGATGAGGTCATTTGAGTGCGACCTCAGGGATACAGGACTTCATAGGGAAGCTGCCAGAGATCGAGCAGTACGGAAAGCTGCCATTAGGTGACCAAGGCCAACGCATGCAAGTATGTTGGAGCCTTCGATAATGAAATGATAAGGACTTTAATAAAGGAAAACTGAAGACAATTGCAAAATAAGGCAATCCCAAGTCTTCTTGAAGAGTACCAAGAAAAAAATTATAAGATTAAAAATAAAATTTATAATCACTGCCACAGTATGAAAACTTTAAAAATATATTTCAAAGTATGGAAAACTGAAAGGTAAAAAAAAAAAAAAGTTAGGTACACAAATGGCTTGTAATTCATTTATGTTTTTTTTTTGCATCATGTTATGTTAGCAGGTTAGACATCTATGGTCTTCTACATTTTTAACTGTGCAAGATCTGGCTTTGTTTATCATCAATATCCATTTTTCCCATGATTATAATGTTTTGATCGATTTTTACTATGAAAATCATCCCCCCAAACCCTATGTACTGGGGCTGGCAGGTCAAAAACTATGAAACTAGGGTAAAATTACTGTTTCAATCCCTAACAGAATTAGGATATTTTGAACCTTTTTTTTTCGGTATTTTAGGCAATTCTATGACACTTTTCTTGTATGGCATTTTTCTCGCAAATTTTTATTTTACTCTTAAAAATAACCTAACCTAACCTAACCTAACCTAACCTATCCTTAAGTAAAACAAAAAATAATTTGTGACGAAAATGTCATAGAAGAAAAGTGTCTTAGAATTTTCTAAAATACCGAAAAAACTCACAGAAGAGAAACTAGTGCTTTGCAAACAATCTGGTCAAACTTTCAGAACTTACCAACCCTCATAATTTCATGTCAATAATCCAGTGTTATGGTTTTCTAATAATGTAAGTGCTGTATATAGATTTATAGGTCTACATAACCTGTAACACCTCAATCCATTTTTTTTTTTTATTCTACCTCTGGACACTTCTCGAAAAACCAAATTGTGATAAACTGCCCTTAATTTCCTCACAACCTGATATAATTCACAAGGGTGGACAATGCTGTCAGTGGGTAGTATGAATGCTGGTAAAGTATAACACTTCACACTGAGCGTGCGACCAAGTGACTCATTTTCGACGCCATTACTAGCGAATGGAATTAACCTGTTTTCACTTATAATTACAATTTAAAAGCTTCATTTTGTATGTTCTAACTGATCTCGAGTCTTTAATCACACGGCATATTCTGCCTATTTCACGTAAAATATGACATGAAGGAAAACGAAGAAACAAATAAAGAGCATTCACCTGCGACAAAACCTCGCCGTCCTCGACGTTTCCGTTCCAGTGATGACAAACCTGATAAAGATCGAATAAACGTAAAACAGTCACCGTAAAAGGTCAAAATAATGCCTTACAGATTACATAAATAGTTTATTCTACAAGATAAGGTTATTTTTTGATTACTAAGTCTAGCACAAATAACAACAATAAGGCAAAAGCCAGTTTTATGCAGAATTTACTGAGACCATCTCGAGTTATGGTGCCCGGGATTAGTATTACCAAAGTAAACCATTTTTCTACTCAAAGTGGTATTCTATTTGGGGTCAATTTTAGCGTCTAGATGCAAGCAATGTAGCTTTTTCTATAATAATAAGAAGCTCTAGCAATCATTTTCGTTATTATAGGTCCTTTTATAGTTTTTTTCTTGAGAGTACTGTATTTAGCGTCAATCTATTTTTTTTTTTTTTTTGCTCTACCATTTAGCAATTATATTAACTTTCACGTACTTGATATATTTCTATATTCTTGTAATTTCTCCATATTTATTGGTGTTCCGTTGATTATATATTTTTGCGATGTGCTAGAGAGTTTTGCAATTCAATATTCTAGCGGAGTTTTAGAACAGGTAGGCCTAGCAGCATTGGTAACACTCATTCCTCCGGCATTTAAAGGTGGGCGTGTCAAGAACTAGGTACATCGTTAAACAAATCTTTCCTATTATAGTTCATAGGAGGTACGTGGCTTGAATATTTATACATAAATGTTTCCACAGGCGCCATGGACTTAACTGCATGAAAAAATTAGTAGACTGGTTAGCTTTTCTTGCTGTAAAGAGGACTGTTTATGGTAACTTGCCAGAGAAAGCCGGTAGACCTTTAGATTCATTTAGCCAGTGATCTTCCATATTTGGGTGTCACGAATGAATTTTGCAATCTTTAGTAACATAAAGGATATTTCCACACGATCTGGGTGTCGAAAATGGACTTACAAATGAAAAATCCCTGTTCTAAACATCATTTGTTAATGGGAACTCCTGCAGGTTGTCCCTATATTATATTTTATTTATTTATCTTGTAATATAATTAAACATTCAGTACCTAACCCATCTGTGAAAGCCGTGTACTGTAGGAATATGAACTTGAAAATTTTCTTACCGCAGAATACCCTGATCTAACCTTACCTCATTTAATTCATGCAGGTTAGCCGAACCTAACTATATATATATATAATGTTAATATGGGCTCCATTATCATCGAGATTTTTTTTACATGTATGGAAAATCATCAGAAAACGATATTAACAAGAAACAACCATAAAATACAATTAAAAATCAGAAAAGGACACTTGATCCCCAATTTAACAAACCCAATTTAGCATGCAGAATTTCTTGATATTCTGTCTGTCTGTCTGTCTACTCGTATCTGTCTGCTGTTACTACCCAGTATAGCAGCCATATACAGAAATTCCTTGTTATATATTAGCTACTTTTTTTTATGGTCGCTTTTGTTTATTCATCTGGAAATTTCAGAAAACTTGCTTATCAAAGACCCATTCCAACCCATAAAGCTGATTTGCCACATTCTCTGATTCTACAGTACCAATGATATGAAAGAAGATTGTGATATTTTGGAAACAGCCCTTGATTTACAATGAGGACTGCATGTACAGTACCTATCTTTTTAGATGTGTGTGTGTTCCTGGCTCTTTAAACCCAGCCTCACTGTGTATATGTATTTTTCTTGCTCTGAACCCAGCCTCACTGTGTGTGTGTGCTTTGCTTTTTGAACCCTACCACAGTGTGTATGTGTTTTTCTTGCTCTTTAAACCCATCCTCACTGTGTATATGTGTTCTTGTTCCCCTTGAACCCTGTCAGTAAGTATGAGTCTCCCTTTGGTCCTTGAACCCCACCTTACTGTATTCTTAGGTGGGAAATGAGCTGATGATGATACTGGTTTACATACATGTAGTCATCTTGTGTAGCAGTTTTCCTGCTCTCATGGATCAGGGTGTCTTCATGCATGACTTTTTGTTTCAGGTGCCTGGTGGTCAGTTGGTTTGAATGCCTCAGTTGGGGTGACGGCCTTGCCTACATTCAGTTCTCAAGAGGTGGCTGGAGGTTTTTGATCGAGTGGTGCCACCTGGGGAAGAACAGACTACAGGAACCGGGGTAAGGAACTGGGGCTGGATAGTCAGAAAGTCCTTGGTATATGAGTGTGTGTGTGTGTGTGTTAGAAATTGGAAGTACATTTTAAAATGTGCTAAAAGTTTGAGTAAGGTTAGTAACGAATGCAGTACAGTTTTGTTGGCATACTTTTGCACATGCCTGTACAGTACTGTACAGCACAAACAGATGCAATAGTCCTGGTTATATGCCGCAGATGCTCAAAATACAGGGTGGTTCATATGGAACATGTCTGATTACATGTGTTTTGTCCTTTCTTTTTGGACCATACCTTACCCCATCCTTAGGTGGGAAGACGAGGTTAGGATGATCTATCTCTATCTATCTATTGCCAGACGCCTCAATCCCGCACGGGGTGGCCACAAAAAAATTGCCTCCATGTCGCTCTGTCCCCCGCCATTTCACTACCCATTTCCCAACTCACACCCCCCTCTCTCGTGTACCTCTCCACTCCATCCCTCCATCTCATCCTCAGCCTCCCCCTCACTCACATAAACTCTCCTCATCAGTCTTTCACTCTCCATCCTCTCCACATGCCCAAACCACCTTAACGTGTTTCTCCTAACGCTTCCTATCACGTCCACATCCACACCACAACGCTCCTTCACTTCCTCATTTGTTAGCCTGTCTCTCCATGTGACTCCACATGCTCCTCTCACATAAATCATCTCCACTGCTCTCACTCTTGACCTCTGTCCTTCCAACAGGGTCCAAGCTTCACTTCCATATGTTAGAGTTTGTATCACAATACTGTACTGTCATGTAACAACTTTTTCACTTCCATGCTCACCTCCCTGTTTCTTATCGCTGCTTTCAACGAACCAGCAACCTTCCTTCCCTGCTGCACCCTTTCAAGCACTTCACCCTCCAGACTTCCATCCTTACTCATTACACTACCCAAGTACTTAAATGCACTCACATTCTCCATATCCTCCCCATCCAGTCTCGCTGTACATTCACTGCTTCACTTCTCTCGAAGACCATCACTTTACTCTTCCCCACATTCACCTTCAGATTCCATTTCCTACACACTCTCCCAAACTCATCTACCAAGCCTTGCAGCTCCCTTTCGTCGTCGCTCAACAACACAGTATCATCTGCAAACAACAGTACAGGGAGTTTCCAAACACCACCCTCTCTCACTAGGGCCGCTCCAACATCCACTTCCCGACCTTGTATCTCATTTATAACCCCATCCATATACAGATTGAACAACCATGGAGACATGACACATCCTTGTTTCAATTCAACCTTCAAATGGAAAGACTCACTCAGTTTGCCATCCACACGCACTGCAGCCTTAGTACCCTCATACATACTCTTCACTGCCTTCAACAACTTCCCATCCACTCCATATATTCTTAATACTTTCCACAATCCTTGTCTATCCACCCTGTCATATGCTTTCCTCAAATCCATGAAGGCAGCATACAACTTCATTCCCTTCTCTAGAAACTTTACCACTAAGGATCTAAGAATGAATATCTGGTCTACACAACCTCTTCCCTTCCTACAACCTCCCTCTTCTTCTCCAACTAATTCCTCTGTTATCTCCCTAACTTTGTCAAAAAGTATCCTACTATATACTTTTCCTATTACACTGAGAAGGCAAATGCCCCAATGATTACCACACACTGCTTTTTCCCCTTTTCCTTTGTACAGAGGAATAATTATACCTGACTTCCAATCCTCCGGGACTCTACCCTCCTCCCACGCCAATCTGCACACCTTCCACATCCATTCTATTACTATCTCTCCCCCATGCTTCAGCATTTCACCACACACTCCATCAATTCCTGGGGCTTTCCCCATTTTAACTTTCTTCATTGCTTCCACCACTTCCATCCTACTGATTTCTTCCTCTCTTCTCACAACCCTCCTTCTCCCCGCCATTCCCCAGCCACTTATACTTGCATTACTTTCATTCTCTATGTTCATCAGTTCATTAAAGTGTTCTCTCCATCTGTTTACTTTTTCTCCCTCTAGTAATTTACCATTTTTATCTTTCTCACCCCCACTGACTTCGTTGGCACCCTGTCTAGCTTTCTTTACCTCCTTCCAGAACATTTTCTTACATTCCCTCCACCCTGCACTCAAATTCCTTCCAAATTCCTCATCCACTCTCTTCTTACTCTCTCGTACTACTCTTTTCATCTCTCTCCTCCTCTGCATATAACTCTCTTGTCCGTCTCTCAGCTTCTTCGACGCCCCTGTTCCTCATCCACTCATTATATGCTTTCTTCTTTTGTGCCACAGCCTCTCTTACCTCTTCAGTCCACCATGCTGTTCACTGAACGCCCTTTCGTCTTCTTTTCTCCCTACACACCACCTCACATGCTGGACAGATTTCTTTTGTGAATATCTTGCACACACCTTCCACGTCCCCCATCTGCTCCAATCTATATTTACCCAATCACTTCTCCACCTCCCTCTTATATTCTGCCTTGTTTCCATCCTCTTGTAACTTTTCTTCTCTCCTTGTAAGAAATACTTCCTCCTGTCCTTCCCTTCTTCTCTTCCTCCATCTTGTTTGGATTCTGATTATGGCTGTTGTTGATTACTATAATAATTATGATGATGATAATGACTGATGTGGTGAACAGCTCAGTCAGTACTACCGATGTGTACTGTGCATCGTTTTCTGTTTCCCATAACCCTTTCTTACTTTATAGCGATTGCTTGTTTGCATCCATTGTTTGCATTATTTTTTTTTTATAAAGTAATCAGATATCTCCCCTTGCATTTGCTACCAGTAATTGCATAAAGTTCACTCATTTTAAGTAAGCTTTTTTATTTATCTATTGCCCGAAACCTCAGTCTCATAAAGGGTGGCCACAAACAGATTAACTCCACATCACTTTGTCTTCTGCCATTTGGCTTCCCTCTCCCCAACTCACACTCCCCTCCCTTGTATCTCCCCACTCCATTTTTCAATGTCAGCCTCAGTCTCCCCCTCCTCCTCTCCCCCACCACCTCACTCATACACTCCTCTATGATAGTCAGTCTTACATTCTACTCTCTACATGGCCAAACCATCTCAACGTATTTCTCCTAACAGTAACACAATGCTTCCTTACTTCCCCATTTTGTCTTTCTGTCTGTTCATAAAACTCCACACAATCCTCCTGCATTTCTACTGCCCCCACTCTTGACATGTGTCCTTCCAACAGGATCCAGGCGTCACTTTCATGCTCACATCCCTATTCTTTATCACAGCTTTCAATGATCCAGCAGCGTTTCTACCCTGTTGTACCCTTTCAAGCACTTCCATCCTTACTCATCACACTACTTAAGTACTTGGATACACTCATTCTCACTGTGTATGTTGTGGCTTTTTTCCCTCAAGACCATAGTTTTACTCTTCTCTACATTCTCTTTTAGATTCCATTTCCTACATACACCCCCAGACTCAATCACCAAGCCTTGCAGTTCACATTCATCCTCACTTAAACAGTACAGTGTCATCAGCAAGCAACAGTTAGAAAGTTTCCACACCTTTCTCTCATTAGACACTCAAAATATTCACTTCCCTACCTGTTATCTCTCTTTTATCTCTATCCATGTACAAACTGAACACCCACAGAGACATGACACACAGAAATATGACATACATAAAACATGACATAAAAACATAACACAAGGAGATATATCTCTCTCTCACACACACACACACTCACACACACACACACACATGGAGACATGAGATTTTTATCTTTATGCAGATTTACTTCCCATACCCCACTGGCAGAATAAGATAGCACTGTGGCCCAACATCCTTTCCATAGCAGTTCTTCATGACTAGCTCCATAGTAGTCTTGTTTCAAGTAGCATTTAAAAAGGAGAGATGGTAATTTAATGCCCTTGACTTAAACGGAGCATAGTTGAATACCCGGTAGCTATTTCTGAAAGTTGTCAAAATACATACATCCCCCATACTAGCAGACTGAGCTGACAACACACAATATATATATGGACTGCCCAGTATTATAGTTTAGTAAATTGTGGATTGCTGTTGCAGTGGTCCTGTATTCCTTTGTAGTAGTGGTGTAACCAAACCACTTCTCTGAACCAATATAGCATCAGTTTCAGCATTTTTATAGCACTGTACAGTACTTGCTTCCTGACTAAGTGAAACAGTGTCAGTTGTTTGTGTAGCTTACAGTATATGCGTGTGCTGATCATCTAGCTTCTTGAATGAGATGTTTCTAAATAAGCTGTGAAATTTTGCGAAGGATGTATGCTTGTCATTTTCCAAAGTAGACTGCTGGTAGTATGGTTCACACACACGTCTGAAAAAGATTATTAGAGGATAATATCAATGTTGTATAATTATTTTTGGAGCTTCTCTCTCTTCTAAAAGGTCATTATGCCTCTTTTCCTTCATTAAATTCGGGTATTTAGTTTCTCTAGCATTGATTGTGATTCTTAATAATTAAAATGAGTGTGGGACCACCACAACAGCATGTATTATCAGCCCAATAGATCATTAAAAAATGTGGCAGATAAAAGGACTTATGGAAGGTCATAGTGCTTTTTTTACTCAACAGTAACAACAGGTGTTTTGCATATATTATCCAACCTGAATTACTGATTTTTGTTGTGTTATATTTTTATGACTATTTTCCTGTACTGATGTGTTATTTTTTGCATTTTTATTATTGCCATGTCATAGTGATGTACTGCACAGTCTGCCATAGGAATAAATGTACTGAAAAATATGCACCTATAGTCCTTGTTTGAAAGATTTTAATTGGTAGTGGTAGGTGGTGGCAACCATCATCCACTCACTTGATGTAGTGCTGCCCACTTTTTCCTTAGCCTTTATCATTCTTTTTTCTGGGCCTGCCCTCCTCTCTTCCTATTTCTCTCATCTTTCCTGTCACTTCTTGTTGCTTTTCTTTCCTTTACAGGTGGCTTTACATTGAGTGACAAGCCAAATGGTTTCTTGTAAGCCAAGAAACCATTTACAACGCTGGGTGGTAACCATATAACCAAACCATACGTGCTCCCTATGTGTCAACAAGTGGGTTGGTGGAGGGTTAGTGCCCCTCCCTGTAAAACAAATAACTCAAAGTCAAATGGCCACCCCTTACGGGATCATGGCATCTGGCAATAGATAGATAGATAGGTCAACTTTGAAATTTGTCTTCGTCAGTCTGTATTTCCCTCCACCTGTGACCTCCACTCCTCCAGTCAATGTGTATAGGAATCTCAAAATTAACGGACCTTAAATTAGTCTCTCATTATTTCTTAAAGCCTTCTGTTTGTTCTCTGCATTAAAAAGAATTACTGCCCTGAATGTCTTTGAGAAAATAAAAACTAACGTGCATCCTTAGTTAACTATTAATGTGCATCTTGAGTTGTTTTCCTTCATTTATATCCAAGAATAACAACCATTCTGAGTTGATTCCCTTCATTAAACATCCCCACTTGATTCCCTTCATTTAAGTCACAGATTAATGAGTTGAGAATTTTCCCTTCATATACTGTACAGTATACAGTATGAACATTTGTTGTTATTACAGTTTGCTTTCGTTTTTTTTTTTTTCTTCTGTGGCTGACTACATTTATACATTGATATGGGTATGTTTCTGGGTGCTTGTTTATTTCTCTTGATTTGTTCTCTAGTCAGTTTGTTTTCACCTGACCAAAAAAACTGAGGTTAGTTAATGCATCTTGAATGAGAAGTTACTGATGGGGTTTTCACAGTTAATTATAATTATTATTATTTTACACTTCCAAGCAATTGCTGAAGCTTAAGCTAATGATACCTCTTGCTGGCTTTGAAAACAGATTTGAGTGTAATTTTCTTTGTGTTTTAATATTTGAAACAGTTTTTTTTTTTATTAGCCTCCCTCCTTCCTTCCACTCCCTTCTCTTCTTCTCCTCCTCCTTCTCCTCTCTATTCCCCTTCCTCCTTATTTCTTGTTCCTTCCTCCTCCTCCTCACCTTACCACACATCCAGCCTTTCTACCACCACCACCACCACCA
>JAGKTI010035018.1:0-11343 GCA_018397915.1 Birgus latro | reverse complement strand
CAGCACACTACATGCACATAAGATATCACACATTCTATTTCCATTACCTCTTAGCAATGGTCGCTGCATTAATATCAGCAAACGAGGTGGTATCTCGGACTGCCACCACCAGCAGGGTAGGGCTGGTGGCGCAGGGTCCTCCCGGTTGCTATTAGGTGACTGTGCCAGCAGCGACTGTTGCAAATTCCATTCATGCTCATCAGCGGAGAAGTGCAGATGCGGCCTTATTCTTTACCAATATCCTTGGTTTTAGTACCAACTTGAATTCAGATCATTTTTTCCTACATTCCGTATCCCCTCTAGCCCTGTTCCTCACAGAACAGCAAATCTCTCCCTCAACCGAAATATCCCCAGTTTGTTTTCTAGGGTACCATCTCCTCACAAATTTCCATAACAAGGGTGGCACCTGTTGTTATATCAAAACTGAATTTGCAGATGACACTGTTTTAAACTTCGCTTCAACTAATTTTTATTACTCACTGTACAAACTAAATTATCTAAATATTACCAAATCTATCTGTGTCGTCTATTGCTCCCCCAATGCTTCTTCAGAGCCCAGCATATCTGACTCCATATCCACACAGTTGAGTAACCTTAACCTTACCCTTTGCACCGAAATTGCCATTTTCGGTGATTTTAACGTACATGATGTTAAATGGTTTTTGTACTCTACCTGGACTCACAATACAGTGAAAGCTCGATTATCCAGGCTCGGATTATCCAGCCTTCGGTATATCCGGGCCATGTCTGAATGGTTCATGGTAGAGTAATACATAGAATTATTCATACGATAGCTCCGGTTTAAACACGAAGCATCCGGTTGCTAGCAAGTGAGGCACGGGTAAACGAGCATGAGTCTGTCCCCCCACCCACACCTCCTGCTCACATCTCGATCACATGGATGGCAAGGTGCAGTTTGGTTAGGCAATTGATAACCTAACCTAGCCTAACCTTGCTTAACTACCTAATAATTTAACCTATCCTAACCTGGGCTCCAGTTGGAGAATTGGGAAACGAAATCCACTTCTAACTGAAATCCGCTTCATATTATGCTGAATAAGTTTCTTCCATTATGCCGGAAACAGTCGTAGGTACGGGCTAAAGAACGTGATGATGATAAAGGAGGAAATCTTTCAGCAAGAGAAGGTAATTATTACCAAATTCAAAGTAGAATAATACAGAAAACAAACTAAAGGAATATGAATTGAACTGGTAAAGTCTTTAGGCTGTATGCTTAGACGAAAATTTATGGGATTCACAATTTTAGGGGACGAAATGGAACATAAATGTTTGCTAATCAGAAAAAAATTACTCTACCATCTCATGTGTTATCTTAAGTCAGCATTCAGTTTCACATTCTTCGTTAGATATTGCGCTTCCTATTTCAAACTGGCAGAGCATATAGTTATTTCTGTCTCTTTCAGTTAAGTGTACATTATGTTGATTCTTTCGTTCGTTCTTAAGTGTGTGTGTGAAAGAGAGTATTGATGCAAACAATAATGTATTCCATTAACCCCTTCATAGTTGTCGGCCTTGAACGATACTTTACTGTACCGGTGTCAGTGACGGTGAGTTAAAAGCTATAAAAAAGCCAAGCAATTATGGGAAGGGATCGAAGGTCACTGATATGTTTACACGACCCTACTCTACTGTCGCAAGCAGCCAGGCGGTCACTTCCTCTCAGATGTCTTCGTCGATATGTTTAAATGCTAATGTAACATGCCCTTTAAATTTGAGTAAGTTTCTTCCATTATCCCGAAAAAAATAGTAGGTAAGGCTTAAGGAACATTATGATGATAAGAGAGGAAATCTTTCTGTGAGAGAAAGGTAATTTATCACCCTCAAAATAGGCAGAAAAATACAGAAAACAAAATAGAGGAATAAAAATTGACTTGGCAAGGTCATTAGGCTGTATGCTTACTTGAAAATTTATAGGTTTCACAATTTTAGGGGGCGAAATGGAGCAAAAATGTTTACTAGTCAGAAAAAAAAAATACTTTCGTCTCGCGTCTTCTCGTAAGTTAGCATCCCACATTCTTTGTTCAATGTCTCGGTTCCCAACACATTTTGGACCGACAGAGCATACAGTTATTTCTGCTCTTTACAGCTGAGTGTACATTTACTGCTCATTCTTCGTTCATTGTTATGTGTATGTTTGAGAAAGTATTGATACAAATAATTATGTATTTCCATTAACCCCTTCACAGCTGCCATCCTTGAACAATGCATTACTGCACTGGTGTCAGTGACGTGTTAGGGAGCTATAAAATCTGCGAACAATTATGGGAAGAGAACGAAGGTCACTGGTATGGTTATACAAACCTGCTGTACCATCCCAAACAGCCAGGCGGTCACTTCATCCCAGATGATTTCGTCAATATGTTTTAATGCTAATGTAACATGCGCCCTAATTTTATACTTTCACGATTCATAGCAAATCAGAAGATGGGTGTAGGGACAAAAAAAATAAAAAGTGCACCAGACGAGTCTTACCACATCTGTAAGAAAAAGAAACTGATTTTAGAATTTAGAAAAAATGGTTCCAAGGCCTGCCACGGGAGCACGCAAATTTCTGAACTCACTGCCACTGAGGGGGCTAAACATACGCTTTACTGTAAGCAGTAAAAGCACCTTACCAAATCAATTCATCCTGATATTCTGTTATGTTTTTCTGATTATTTCTGTGTTGGCAAATAAACATTTCTTGTTAAATCTGTTTCCCCCGTTGTTTTTAGCTGTTCTGCTGGTGTGACAACTCTTGTTGTTAGTTAACGTAATGGCGGAAGGTACTGTTCTGATCTCATTGTTTAACCAAACCTGGCCTAACTTAGCTTACTGCACCTAATAATTTAACCTAACTTAATCTCCAGTTTGGAAGTTGGGAAACGAAATCCACACTTGAATATGTTGAGTTTCTTCCATTGGTTGGAAACAATCGTAGGTACAGTCGCGTTCATGAGTCCCGATACACAGCTGTTGTCTATTGCAGTGCTCACTGCTTTTGGAATATGGAACTTCTGTGCTTACTGCCTGATACACTGAACATAATTTGGTCGGTTAGCAAGTGAAATAGTTCAACATCCTACCAACGGTGGACACAACAGCAGACAAGACAACTACTGTATGTGTGTATCAGGACTACACAACTGTACAGCTTCAGGAACGTGATGATATTAACAGGGAGGAAATTTTTCAGCAAGATAAAGAAATTTACCAAACTGAAACTAGAAAAATACAGAAACAAGCAGGATGCATATGCAAAGACTTGGTAAGGTCTTTCTGCTACGTTAAGTGTACATTTACCGGTAAATAAATCAGTCTAACAGTACTTGTTTTTTGTTTCCGCCGGATTAATCGTGATTTCGGATTATTCAGTCACCCCTTCACACCATATAGCCCGGATAATCGGGATATCTCTGAACTGCTCTTGAGTGCAAGCTGTTTGCAGAATCATTTAATCTCATGCAGCTGGCAAAGCAACCAACCAGAGTACCAGATAATCCTGAGCACAACACCCATCGCTTGGATCCATTCCTGACTAATAATCCAGATCAATACAGGATACAAGTACTGTCACCACTTGGATCCTCCAACCACAATCTCATCAAAGCCTCATAAGTCGGCTCCCCCAAACTTCCCGTTCTGAAACTGTGAGGGTGACCCGATGGCACTTTGATAGGGCAAACTGGGATGGGTTTAGAAATTGTCTTGCTGATATTCCATGGCAGTCTTTCGTCCCTAGTGATATGAATTTCACCCAGTCCCATATTAATGACTTAATACTATCTGGTGTGGATTTATTCATACCAAGTCAACAGCTCACTAAAAGATCGAACACTCCAAAATGGTTTGATAGCAACTGTGCCAGAGCAACAGCCCAAAACTCATTAGCATATACCTGTTACTTATTATCAAAAACATCTGAATCACTGTCAATATAAAATTGCTAGAACCATACAAAAGCAGTAATAAATCTCACTAAATCAAACTTTTGTCAAAACCAAGCATCAAAACTACTCAACAACCCTAATGATATTAGAATATTCTGGTCAACTCTCATTCCTTTTAATAATAATTTTAGCAAGTCATCACCCACTCCCCCACTAAAATCTTCAGACAGTAACATTACAAATGACCTGCTTGGTAAAGTGAATATCTCTGCCAGTATATCTGCCAGAAATTCTACCTAAGAGGATGTCAGCCAAAACATCCCCCTGCTAGAACTGGGCTCTCCCGACAGCCCCACTTGAGACTGGATACATAAAATCCAACCTAGACAATTTACCTACCAACAAAGCTCCAGGCCCAGATGGAATTCCTCCAATTGTTTTGAAAAAGTGCTCCCCAGAACTTGCTTCTGTTCTAGCTAAATCATTCAGACCATGCATATATGACTCTTCATTCCCTAATTCATGGAAAGAAGCCAATATCCACCTAATTACAAAGAAAGAAAGTTCCTCTGACCCCTCTGATTACAGACCATCAATATCTTCTCTTGGTAAAGTATTGAAATTGTAATTAATAAGCACATATTAAACACCTTGAATTCAACAACTTAATTAGTGACAGACAATACGGTTTTCACCACGAAAGATCCACCATTGATATACTCAATCTCCTGACTCATCAATCAATTGACCAACAAGGAGAAACTCATGTAGAAGCCCTCAATATTTCTAAAGCATTCAACTGAGTGTGGTACCATTCCCTGCTATCCAAACTCCCTTGCTAAGGACTAATGTCTTTTGTTCCTCTGCTTTCCTCATATCTTAACAACAGAAAAATAAGGGTAAAAGTAGATGAGGTAATATTCCAATTTCCACTCAATTAATGCCGGCGTGCCACAAGGAGCAGTTCTAGTGCCAACCCTATTCCTAGTTCATATTAATGATCTCTTATCTGTCAACCACAATTCCATCCATCCATATGCAGATGACTCAACACTTCACAATACATTCACACTCAAACACCCATTCACAAAGTTTAATATCTCTAAAGTCTCAACTCAGTGCAGCCATCTCCATAAATCGAGACTCAGATCATTAAATAGAGACAAAATAACCTAGTCTCCTTCAATGCTAGTAAAACCAAATTATATACAATTTACTAATAAGCAAGATATTACCAGATATGTATATTATCTTCAATGCTACTACTATTCCCATCTCCAAAAGTATTGAAATTCTCAGTGTTTCACTTAACAATGCCCTCAGCTGGACCTCTCATGTCAGAACACTTGCTATAACCACCTAAAAAAAAAAAACATGGATTACTGAACAGAGTCCGTAAGTTCTTCACTGACCAGCAGTTAGCTGAATTTAATAGAGTCATGTGTGCCCTAACCTTGAATACTCCTCACTCTTGTGGAATGGATGTGGAGACGTTGCACTAAAACAACTAGACAAAATTCACAACTAAGTTGTTGGAATTATTAACCCTTAAACCGCTGGGTTGTCGGAGGCGCACCGTGCCCATCCCGCGGGGCAAATCTGCGCTCCAACTAACTTTTTAAAAATACAGTATTTGCCAGAAATCATTATTAATCCTAGAATATTATAATTATATATGCATATGGCACATACCTTCAGCTATCTCCTGGGTTGTTTTTTTAGCACTCGTCGACTACCATAGGACTTGTGGAGACTTCTGAAGTTGGGTAACTAAGTCTCCACTTTACACTTCCCGACTTCCCGTAATATGAATACCACTGCCAGATATTAACACTAGAAACACTATTCAATGATTTCCAAGTAGTTTGGAATCCATACTCAAAAAAAAAAAAACACTGTAGCCGTGGCTCAGTGGGTTAGAGAGCTCCGATCTGGCCGTAGGGTCGGAGGATTGAATCCACACAAGGGTCATTGGTACACATCAGGAAGGGCATCCGGTCATAAAATGCTACACGCTCCAATCCAAAAAGGCCGACGCATGCAAGCATGTTGCAGCCTTCAAAAACGAAACGAAACGAAACTGTGAAAGCAATGTAAAATACGAGGAGTACGAGCCTTCCACTCACGCTAATTTGCCACTTGTATTGTCATTTCTTATTCATATACACACTCACACTTTATTATTACACTTATATATATCTACAGTCCTTTACCGCTTCCCACACGATGTTTAGTAGGGGTAGAGGTCACAGGGCCTTTTATAATGGGCGCAAAAGCGGCAGAAATGGAGGGGCGCGACTGCAATGTGCCTACACATTCAAGGACGGCAGTGAACTGAGATGTACGTATCTTGGTAGCCAAGAGTTGAAAATGTCAGCTGCTAAAGTATATGCTAAAAAATAAGTTGAAGGAATTCTAGACAATACATAATAAATTAGGTAGTTCCAGGTGAATATAAATATCACTCAGGCTTCTCCCTTCCTTTCTTATATACATTTATATTACAAGAATAGCTCATATGGCATATTTCACAGGGAAAATAACGGGAAATTAGCAAACGAGCGCAGGTTAGACGTTGCCAAGTGATAATTAGCCAATTCCAGGTGTATGGCACTATCAATTACCTTACTTATTTATATATATATTATTTTGTATAAGAATAAGGCATAGGACTCATTTCAATGGATGAAATCAGTGAAAAAATCCGGGAAAGATTTATGTAGCGCAGAGCGGCTGAGCAGACGACACGAGAGGGTAATGGAGGGGAGTCTAGAATGGGGGAAAATGGCTAAATTGTCAACAATGGATGGGAGTACTGATGACATAAGCAGCTCTGACTATTGTTGGACATTGGCAGTGCTGATAGATGATACAAGTCACCACCTGAAACCCCAGGCAAATTCAAAACAACACAAAATCACAAAAGTGACGCCCCGCGGTATGATCCATTGCACCCGAGAGTCACAAAAGTGACACCCCGCGATATGATCCATTGCACCCGAGAGTCACGGATGTGACGACCCGCGGTTAAGGGGTTAATAACCCTGCTATTACAAATAAACCACCTCCCCTACAAATAAGAATGAATGTTGCCTTCCTTGCATTACTGATGCTTTTATGGCAAATGCTCATTGTGCCACCTCTCCATGCCTTTCCTCATGTTACACGGGCATCTGGTAGTGCTCATGACTGGAATGTCACACAGCCATATTGCACAACGTCTGCCTATCAGAATTCTTTTATTCCCCTAACTGCATCTCTCTGCAACTTGTTTCCCCAGAGTTGTTTCCAACCAAACTTCAACCTACAGCTGTTCACGTCCGACTGTTAAAGATTTTTATGAATGGAGGACACCAGTAATCTGGTGCATGGATTACTTTTTTATTCATTTGCTTTTCTTTCCTCCGTTCTGTAAAAAAAAAAAAAAAATGTAGGGGGAAAGAAATATAATTGCTACTAAAAGGAAGCAAAAATACAGATCTAGTGAAAAGAGTGCTAAATTGGCAACACTAATGGGAATTGCAGTACCTTGAGTGCCGTGTACTGAGTGATTAATGTTTGGTGTCTTGAAATTAATATTAATAGTACTATTAATGTAGACTACCTTTCTAATTTTTTAGCATTTATAAACTACTTCATTGTCACAGTTTAATCTTAAACACTTTTCAAATGCTGTACTGTGCACTTTACACACCATACTACAGCTGTTCCTTCCTTAATACAGGCATTTGCTTCTGCACCAACCTTGCATTAGGCAAATATCGCGTTAGAGGGACTCTCGAAAACCCCCATTTCCTTCCACACCCTGCCCAAAGTCCGCTTTCTCCCCCTTGTGGTGCAAAATTTTTTTATATCCCCCAATTTAAACCTCCTAAAATCATTAATCCATCCATCCATCATCCAATCCTACATTGCCCCATGAGGAGTGTAGGAGCCCGGGGCTAGGCAAGTTGGTCCTGACATTTAAGATGCGAGTGACCAGCCTCACAAATCTCTGTGTGGTATAACGTGAGCAATAAACCCCAACCACCCCTTGAATATAAACCTTCACCGGCTCAATCCGACTGGAGTGCTATAATTACCCAATGAACCACCAGGAGCCATAATTTGGTTATATGGTTACCACCCAGCATAGTAAATGGTTTCCTGGTGTACAGGAAACAATTTGGCTTATCACTCAGTATAGAGTCACCCATATTGTTATAAAAAATACATTAGGTTAATCCATCCATCCATCATCCAATCCTACGTTGCCTCATGAGGAGCATAGGAACCCGGCGCTAGGCAAGTTGGTCCTAACATGTAAGATGAGAGTGACCAGCCTCAATCATCCCTGAGTGGCATTACGTGAGCAGTAAACCCCAACCATCCCTTGGATATAAACCTACACAGACTCATCCGACTGAAGTGCCTTAATTACCCACAAAACCACCAGGCGCCATAATTTGGTTATATGGTTACCACCCAGCATAGTAAATGGTTTCCTGATGTACAGGAAACCATTTGGCTTGTCACTCACTGTAGGGTCACCCAAAGGCAGAAGGAAGAGGAAAGAACGAAGAAAAGAAAGACAGACGGGGGAGTGAAAAGTCACCCATAAGCAGAAGAAAGAGGAAAGAATGAAGGAAAGAAAGACAGAAGAGGAAGGATAGAAGAGAGGAACACCCAAAGCAGCACTAACTCGAGTGAGTGGATGGTGAGCGCCCTCACCTAATTAGGATAATACAGGACACTTTTATTTATTGTACTGTACCTTATGTGAGGAGAGGAGCAGACACACATTGCCGGAGATGAGGTAGAGGAGGAGAACACACACTAAAATCCATCAAAGCCTATGTCAATGGCAACATCACTTTCTAGGTCCTCCACAGCTTCTTCATCCTGCTGTTGCTGGATATCCTCTTGCTGTTGACCAGTGGCCGCTTGTCTGGCGAAGTAACGAGTGATGAGTGACTGTTTACAGCTGTTTACTCAGTCAATGTGCATACAATTGTAGACGCTGACTGCACCAACAATCTGATTAGTCACGTTGTTAACTCTCATAAGGGAAGGGTCGCTATCAAAGATGAACTCCTTGAGAGACTCAGCTCGACTCAGGATTTGACTTAAAACTTCACTGCTGGGTTCACCTGCTGGTCTGGCCTCCCTCTCTTCCTCTAGCTGTTCTCTCTCCTCTTCATCCCTGTCTTGTTGATCAGCTTCCTGCATAATCTGCTCATCTGAAGTGTCACTGGAGTCCCTGGCAATCTCCATCACCTCCTCCACCATCACCTCACCACAACCGGGCACACCGTGTCACAGCCTGCCCAGTTCAAATAACCGCATTACGCTAACAATGCCTGTATTAGCATGTTTATTTCCTTCCGCATATTCCTGCCGCGTTAGAGCATTATCGCGCTACAGCAAACCACGTTAGGGGAGGAACACATGTAATTACGATCTTACAAACTAAAGATATTTCACTTATCACTCATCACCCTCGAGCAGTATATTAGGGACTTCCGGAGAAATGATGTGGGTTAGATCGAGGCACAGCGCGCGATGGGCAATAGTGGCGCCGACAGCCCACCACCAACCAACGTACGAACACACAAACCGTGCGGACAATATGACCACTCCGGACCGAGGTCAGGCAATCCGGACTGCTTCTAGCTTTAACAAAGCTTTCCCAATATATAAGAATTTAGTCCGGTCGGTTCCTTGACCCCGATAAAAGTGAGTTTCGGTCTACTGAAGCCCACTGTAGCAAGGTTTTACTGTATTTAACGATCTTTGTTCAGTAAAAACCACAACACCTGGGACACCACTGAATAGCATGACGTTCGGCTTTAATGAACTACTGTATAGCCATTAAAGTCAAGGGTCTGGTAACTATATATTGAGGGTGTACTGTACTGTAAACAAGGTGGATTATTACATGACTTATGACCCTGACTGTACCTAACATGAAGCATCACAGGTGAAAGCAGTGTGTGCAAAAAGAAAGAGAGAGAGAGAGAGAGGGAAAGAGAGAGAGAGAAGGGGGGGGAATGGTAAGGAGAATGTGAGCTAGGGGGATGGTAAGGGGAATGTGAGCTATGGGGAAGGGAAGGTCAGAAAAGAGGAGGGGGGAGGGAGAGAAAGCTGCTAGGATGAGAAGGAAAGGGAGTGAGAAATTGGGAGGAGGGGGGAGCAAGTAAGAAATACAGGTAGGGAGGGAGAACTACAGATGGGGGAGGAGGTGAGAGCTGTGAGAGGGGAGGGATGGAGACAGGAAAAGAGAGAAAGAAAAGAGGAAATGAAAGATACTGGGTGGGAAGAGAAGGAAAAGCATAGGGGGAGGCATAGAGATGTATAGGGAGGAAGGGGATTTGGGAAGATGCTGAGATGCATAAGAATGGAATGAAAGGGAGAGAGTTGAATTTACAGGCTGGCTGGAAATGAAATGGCAACAGGTGCAGCAAAGGGTAAGAGAGTGAGATATAAGGGAAGTGAGAGGGATTTTGATACATGGGAAGGAAAGGGGATGGGCAGGGGAAAAGGGAATGGTGGAAACGGAGAAGAGGGAAAGGGGGAAAAAAGGAAGTCAAAGGGGAGAGGAGGAAAGGGAAAAAGTAAGGGATATAGGGGAGGTACAAAGCGATGAGGTGAGAGGACGAAAGGGACAGAGAGGGGGAGGGAAGTAAGAAATACAGAGAATGTAAGGAGGATGGGGGAAGAAGGAGTGAGAGTTCTCATGAGGGGAAGAAGGAGGAGGGGGAAGAACAGGAGTGGTGGAGGTAGGAAAACCTAAGAGGAAGAGATGAAGGAAAAGAGGGAGAGAGGAGAGTGATAAGACAGTAAGCAGTATCAAGAGAGGATGTGGGAAGGGCTACAAGCTTTGGAAATGGAGGAAATGGGAAGGGGATGGAGCATGAGCAAAGGGGAAGAGATGAGTGGACAGGGGCAGGGATTAAGAGCTACAGAGAGGGGAGGAGAGGACAACCGAGTAAACATATGAGGAAGAATTAATGGAACTGGATGATGGGATGTATGGGCAAGGGGAAAGAGGAGACTGAGAAGAGAGAGGGCAATAGAGGATGGAATCAAGGTCAAGGGTGATCAATAAGTTACTCTGACTGAAGCAGGGAGAGGAGGGGAGGGGGGAGAGGAGAGGGAGAGAGGAAAGAGTAAAAGGTATGAGGGTGAGAAGAAGGGAGGTAGAGAAGTCTGGGTAGGGAAGGGGAAGAAGATGTAGGATGACAGGTATGGGGTGAAGGGGTAGGGAATGAGATACAGCAGGGAGGGGTATGGAGATGGAGTCAGAGGTAAAGAGAGAATTGGCAAAGGAAATAGAAATACTAGATGGAGAAGGGAGTATGGACTGAGAAGTACTGGGAGGAGAAAGAGAGATACTTGTCTGTGGGAATGGAATAAAGAGCACCGGAAGAAAAGGAGATAAGGGAATGTTATATGTAGGATAAAGAAGAAAAGG
>JAGKTI010035017.1:0-11343 GCA_018397915.1 Birgus latro | reverse complement strand
TGTCTGCTTGCATCCCTCCACCTCTACGACGGGCACGTAGTACCCGTCTAGCAACAAACTCTCATCCCTTTTCTGTCCAACTCTCTAATGCAAGAGTTAACCGTTACTCCCAGTCTTTCATTTATGCAACTGGTCAACTCTGGAACTGTCTTCCTCTGTCTGTATTTCCTACTTCCTATGATCTCCAGTCTTTCAAACGCAGTGTGTCCAGGCATCTCGAATGAACGGATCTTGAATTTGGCTCTCTTTTGTACTGTTTTTGCTTTTTCTTGGAAGGAACAGTATGCAGGCCCGTGGCCTTTGGTTCCTTCTTCCTTGCATTAAAAAAAAAAAAAAAAAACTCCAGAGGCATGGCGACCACCTGTGCACCCGCTCAGGCCACATTGCCCTAGACCCAGACACTGCCCTCGACACCTTAACCCATCTGCACTCGGACAACGGAATTTACCTCGGAACTAAGAAACTCCTTCAGATATTCAACAACATTTATTGAACCCCAAACCCCTCCCCCCTCACCAAACAAGTTGTCCAGGCATGCAGAGCCTGTGCCCTCAGAAAGGACACCACCAGCACACCAGGCCCACCCGGAAACATCATGGCTACTAAACCCTGGCAGCTCCTATCAGTCGATGTCGTCAGACCTCTCCCACCCAAATCCGGCTATAAGTACATAATCACATTTGTCGACACATACTGTAAGTTCCTGATTGCCTGTCTGGTGAAAGAACATCACACTGTCGCAGACATACTCATCCGCCATGTGTTCCCCTACTTTGGGATTCCTCAGGCTCTCCACTCCGATAACGCCCCAGAATTTACAAGCAAGGTATGGACAGAGCTTACCAGATTATTCAGCTGCAGCATTTCCCATTCCTCACCATATTGGCCACAAGGAAATGGGATCTGCAAAAGGAGCCATCGCACCCTACTCAGTCAGGTGTGAACTAGAATCCAGGAGACCCAAAATGACGACTGGCCAGCCCACGTCAAAATTGTGCAATGGGGAATGAACTCCTGCCCTCGCAAGGATGGGGTCACCCCACACAAGCAAATGTTCAGTGAGGGGCCCTTCCTCTTACCGCTCCGCCATCACCTGCAGCCACTCGCCACCTCCCCCAAGTCTGACCCCCCACACCACCTCACATGAAAACTACACCACCTTCAAAACACCCAGGACCTGAAACCCAACACCACCCCAGCTAGCCCCTACAAACCAGGCAACTCCATCGTCGTTGCTACACTGCTCACCCCAAACAAACTAGCACCATGCTACACAGGGCCTTTCACGGTTGTGAAAGCCCCCAATCCATACAAGTCATCATTCAGTATCATGACAGCACCCACACGTACTGAAACCACCACGTGTGTCGTTTCCACTCACCTCCAACCCCGCCGCCTCGCCGCCCTCACCTGCCTGTCCAGCGCCCTGCCCCATCACTGGAGTGCGACACCGACTAGTGCTCTTGCTACATCACCTTCTCTCTCTCCTCGCCCTCCCCCAGCCCCCCCTCCACCATTACCGCACCAACCCCCGGCCCCTCATCTTCTTCCCAGACCCCTCACTCGCCTCCGGCGACCTCACCTCACCTGCTCACCTCCCCCTCCAAGCCCAGCACCACGCGCCCAACCGACGCCCCCACGCCCATCACCTTCACCCACCCCTCACTTCACCCCATCACCCAATTCCAGTGGACACCCTGCATCCCCATCCCCCTCCACCACTTCTTCACCACCACCCACAATCACCCCTTCACCCGCTCACACACCAACCGCCCACTCCACCAGCCTGCTGCCTACAGCGACCTCACCTCACATAACACCACGTGGCCAACCTACCCCCTCGCCCATCACCTTCGCCCACTCCCCACTCCACCCATTCCAGCAGCCACTCTACTTTTGCCACCTCTCCACACATTCCTCCATCACCATCCCAAATCACAACGCCACCCGCCCACCACCCAGCCGCCCACTCCACCACCTCACCACCCACGCCTGTACTAAAGTTCACCATCTCAAACAGGCCAACAGCAGTCAGTGGTTCTACAAGGTCAAGTCGCTGTGCGGTCTACAAAAACTTTCCACCTCTCTCCCCTGTACTTCACACCTACCCTCTGAGATAGCGGCAGAGGAAATTAACGGTCATTTTGCCGCTATCTGTCAGACTCTACCCCCTCTCACCACCACATCTCTACCTGCCTACCTGCCTTCCCCCTCCACTCCCCACTCTGTCCATGAAGCTGATATTGTCACGAGGATCAGAAAATTCAAATCTAACAGAGCCACTACCCCAACTGACCTCCCCATCAAAATTTATAAAGAATTTGCTTTAGAGCTCGCCACTCCCCTTTGTTCTATTATCAAAGCTTCCCTCTCACAAAGTTCAGTTCCTGGGGACTGGAAGATTTCATATGTCACCCCAATCCCCAAGACAACAAACCCTCAGTCATTCAATGACCTCAGGCCAGTCGCTATCACCCCCATCCCCAGCCTTATTTGTGAAGATTTTGTGTTTGACTGGTCTTACTCCAAAATTATTAAACACATTGATGAAAGACAATTTGGAAATATTAAAGCCACTTCCACCTCCCACTACCTAGTCAATTGTCTTGAATTCATACACAGCCACCTGGACAAACGCGACACCTCTCTTGCCCTCGCTTTTGTGGATTTCAGAAAGGCATTTGACCTTGTAGATCACTCTGTTGTCATTAACAAGGCCATAAATCTGGGACTCTACCCTGACCTGATAGCGTGGCTGGCTGATTTCCTCACTGACCGCCAGCAGGCCGTCCGTTATCAGGGCTATGTCTCCTCGCTTCGCCAGCTAACCTGCGGGGTGCCCCAGGGGACCAAGATGGGGCCACTGTGTTTCCTGATGATGATAAATGACGCCCTCACTGACACCCCACATCGCTGGAAATACGTGGACGACTGCACTGTCGGCATCACCGTTAACAACAGGGCGCCAGACTACACGTCGCTTCAGCGCACGCTGGACAGACTGCAGACGTGGACACAGGACAACAGTATAACCATTAACCACACCAAGACCGTGGTGATGCACGTCTGCACGTCAAAAACAGCTGTACCACCACCCCAGCTCACCATCGGCCCCCACCCACTCCAGGTAGTCAACACCTTCAAGCTGCTTGGCGTGGTCCTGGACGACCATCTATCCTGGGGGCAGCACGTGGCCAGTGTGGTGAAAGCAGCATCTTACCGCCTCTACATGCTGCGCAGGCTCAGGTCTCTGGGAACACCGGCGAGCGAGCTCAGGGGAGTGTACACCTCCTTTATCCTCCCTAAACTCGTCTACGCCTCTCCAGCTTGGTCATCCTCCCTGAACACCACTCAGCTACACCAGCTGGAGAGAGTCCAGAAAAGGGCATGCAGAGTCATCCTTGGCCCTGCATATGTCAACTACAACACTGCCCTAACTAGCCTGAGCCTGCCCACGCTGGCCGAGAGATACCAGCAAGCACTCACCATATTCGGTAGAGGCTTACTGAGCAGTCAGCGACACCGGCACTTCCTCCCACCTGACGCGCCGCCCCCCACTAGAACAACGAGGCACACGAACAAACTCGTGCCCTTGAAAGCCCCACGCACGGATAGGTACAGACGAAGTGCCATCCCCACCATCATCCGAGGCATAAACAATGTACAGTAGACCGTAGTTACATGTTAAGTCTTAGATTTAGGTAGTTTTAGCTCCTAGAATAAGGTATATAATCCACCCCCCTGTACAAATTTTCAGTCCCAGGACTGCATTATTAATAAACCGTTTATTATTATTATTATTATTATTATTATTTTAACCACCACATGAACCAGATCAGGATGCCTATCACATCCTCCAGCCAGATATGCCCCAACACCTGCCACATCACCCACCCCCAACACCTCCCCCCTCACCCTACACCACATCAGATGGAAAATTCCAGTAGCCTGCCCTACTAAGCCGATAAGGCTAACCCCTCCACGACCTCAAAAAAGCAGGGCAACCTCACTCATCTCCAGTCTGCAGCTGGCCCCCACAAGTCACTCACCTCACTCCCTGCCACCCGAGATGAAACTCAAGCACATCTTGTGGACCCCGGCTGGCGGCTCAAGCGCAAAACACAGCTCATCCACCTCCTCCGGCAGACACACCAGCCATCCATCCTGACTCTCATCTACTCTCCACACCAGGAGCCGAACCACCCTGTGCACCATTGGACAAAACATACTGTGCCACCTCACACCCTCCTATCAGACCTCCACTGCGAGTACATACCACCTCCAGCCACGGGGACATGACTTCCACCCCTGTGACAGTGGTGAAATTCCCACCTGGCGGAGTGACCCTGCACCACCACCCTAGCAGGAGGACACGGGGAGGCGATATCCACCCTAAGAGGATGCCATGGGGAGGTTGACAGGTGTTCCGTGCCACGCCGGCTCACGTCCCCAGCTACCTTATGCCCCTCTTACTCCCAGCCAGACTCACAGGAAGTGCATCGGCCAGCTGCATTACCCTCCGATGAGGACAACGCTCACCAGACTCAGGGTGGGACTGACCCTTACACAGTCCTAAGTAGGCCCTCGGCAGCAGAGTCCAGACCTGTTGCTAGGAGAGGAGGAGAGACCCCCGGTCCTCGAAAATCTACTGTACCCCAGGGAAGCAGCAGTGCAGTAGAGTCCACTGAATGTAGGAGTAGAGTCCACTGGACCTTCCTCTTCCGCCACCCTCCATAGCAAGCAAGCAATTCAGAATGTCCACCAGATGACCCTCGCCTGTTCTCCCAAGGAGGGGAGTGGAGCCATGGTAAGTCCACAGGACCTGCCACAGGGATAGAGACCACCTGTCGTCCCCCATCTGTAACTTTCCCCCCGGCAGCAAGAGAGCGGTTGAGTCCACTGGACCTACCACGGGAGTCAGATAGTCCACTGGACTTCCTCCTCCTGTTGTCCCCTGGACGAGTGGTCCCCTGACAGAGTCCACCGGACCTGTCAGACCAAGGGAGAGTCCACCGGACCTCCTTCGTCCACTGCCCCGGGAGGGAGCCTGGGTAGAGTCCACTGGACCTGCCAGGCGGAAGGAAAGTCCACTGGACCTGCCAGGCGGAAGGAAAGTCCACCAGACCTCCTTCCTCTGCCCTGGGTTGGAGCTCCAGCAGAGTCCACCAGACCTGCCAGGCTGAGGGAAAGACCACTGGTCATCCCTCCTCCACTAGCCCGGAGGCTTCCTATGAGGGTGCCGTCTCTGGCTCAGCCCACCTCTCCAGAGGCCGAGCAAGATGCCCTTCCTGCTCCCCCTCCTCTACAAAGGGCGGAGACTGCTCCCATGTTAGACTACTGACGGAGAGTGTCTGGAGCGGACCTGTGGTTGGCCTGGGTGTCCTGTCTCTGCAGTCCAGCCCCCAGCACCCCCAGCAGCTGACGGACTCTCCCGGGGCGAGCAGCCGCAGACGACTCCTGACGGCCTTCCCCTCCTGGCGAGACCGCAGCCCCAGGACCTCTAGGGCTGCCCCGTAGACAACTCCAGCCCCAGACCAGCCTGGACCCTTCTCCAGGACTCCCACCACGGCCAAGGGCAGGGACTGTGCAGCCCGCCTCCTAGCCCTGTTTGGCCCCAGCCTCGAGGGCCCCCCGCACCCCTACGTCCCCCGACAGGAAGAAGTCGCCCAACACGCCGCCTCCCAGCCTACACCAGATTCCAGACGTCACCAGACGTGGCTGGCGCTATTACCAGGAGCCCACCCCTAATGGACCACTCCCTACGCCATGCTGTGACCTGCACCTACCTGTGCTGTTACCTTGGTGCGCCTCAGTGCTTCACCAGTAACTCTGTGCAACACTTGTGTCCCACCATTGTGCTATAGACTCGGATTGTTATTCTCCCCTTTCCAGAGTGTCGTGATCCCTGTGTAATACTCATAACCCACCTATGAAATAAAAAACTTTGTGACCCTGTGTAATATTAATGCCCGTCCAGAATACTGTGACCTCCCTCCCTCCCTCCGTGTAACCCTGTGTGTCAAGTATACTATTATGTCCCACAACCCCTGTGTAACATCTGTGCCCCACTTGTGATATTACGACCCTTGTATAATACTCATAACCATCAATAGTGTCATAGTCCTGTGTAATACTTACCCCTTGGAGACAGTGTTGTGATATATGTTCTACTTGTCATATATATAGAATTGCCCTATGTACCGTGTAAAGTCCACTGTATCTCTCTGTAAGGTAATATACGTGCAAGACAGGTTAGCCTGTGTTTGAGCCCTATCCCTTGTCTGCATGCTCTAGCCCGGTCCTAAACAAAAGAACCCAAGCACATGCCAAGTAGTTGGACTCAGAGTCAGAATACGCTGCATATCAGTATGGACAAAATCAGTGATTATACAACCACGTGATTGCGCAGCCACGGTCGACTGTGGGGCTCTTAATTAAGGTTGCAACTTCCAACCGAAGAAGAAAGTGCGTGCTGAAAAGTTGAGAACACGGAGATTCTGTATGTATTGTACATTTTTTCTGTCTCAATTGTTTCTATTTTTCCATACTATAAAAAAATTTTGTGTGTGTATGTGAGAAAAGAAATGCCATTTTTCATTTTTTGGTGTGGGATTTAATTAATTTTATTCTTTTTAAAATATGTGGATAGACAAATAATACTGTAAAACAACCTGTGTGTAGCCGAAGTCATTGGCCGAAAGCCATGAAGAACTGGCAATCAGTCAAATAAGGAAAACAAAAACACAGCAGACGACGTCAAAAGGTACTTCATTCTCATTCAATTTTTACAACTGTGAGTTTTATAAGTAGCTGACGTATCTGGTATTTGTGCAGTTATTATTGTTAGCACTCAAGAGTTATAAATTGTTCAGTATTTAAGGTTGTTGATGTTGAGTAAGGGATTATAAGAGAATATTGAGATTAATTTGGTTACTCAGTGCTTTGCAAACATCACTGATGTTTATCATGTTACCGTACTGTGAATTGTGATAAATTTGTAATGATGAGGCCTGGTGTCACTCACATACTTTTGGAGAACAGTTGGTTTGGCTACTATATAGAAAGACTTACTTTGGACCCCCCTCCTCCCCATTTAGATAAGCAGTTTGTCATGAGAGACTTCATTGTAATGATCATATGACGCTGAAAGGAGAGCAAAAGATGGCATTGGAAAAATCATAGTGAAAGGATACAGACCTTCAGTTTATCCTAAATATTGGTCAGTAGATACCAAACCTATTAAAAGGTAATGAGACCATACATTGCACCCCCACACAATGCGAATTCACATGGTGTGAATAACCTTCAGTGTGAGGTCAACCCCAAAAATGCTTATTTTTATCAAATGCAAAATCTGCGAAACGAACTTCCCAACATGCGAATCCGCTGTATGATTCCAAGGTAAAAATGGACTTCCCGCCATTACTACGAGTGTCGGGCTGGACGATGCCAGTCAGTCACGTGAAAGTAGGTGGCTGGCAACGAACTTGATTCAAAATGGCAGGTGGCCGGCCAGCTATCTGCTTTCCATCTACCGACTTGCCTGGGTAAACACACACTTCTGTCCATATTGCCATGAGAACACATGTTGTATGTCACATCCTGTGGTCTGTTTTACCATCATAGCAATACCCACCTGTTCATCATGATCTCAGCTGTCGACTTTGAAGGCTTTATGGCACCTTCAGGAGTCCTCAGCAGTGACAGTGAGAGTGACAACGGGGCGCCATGCCCCACGGGGGAAGAGTAGGTGCCTCGAGCCTCGAATACTCACCTCTCTCCCTTCTTAACAAGCCCAGAAGTCACTTAAATAAAAGTGCATGGTGTTCTGTTTGTTGTTTTATTTGTTGGGCCAACTAGTACTATTAGACAAAGTATTAGTAGGGTAAAGTAGGCTGGAAGGAGACCTGAAGACCAAGCACTGGGTGGGCTGTCCACCATATACCATTTTTCCCATAAGTTCTTTGGTTCACACAATGTGTAATCGTAGAATGCGAGGGTGTTTGCCGCCCATAAACTCGCATTGTGTGAGGGTGCACTGTACCAAGGTGTTGAATTTGGATCTTCGTTTCTTCACTGGGAGATTTACAGAATAGGATGGTTATACCATTCATGAGCCAGGCTCTGCCTTTAGCTATTGATGATGGAGCTGTTGACAGTTCCTGCTTACAGTTTGTTGCAATCTTCAGTTACCATGCTCTTGTTGGGAAGAAGCAGACTCAGTCCTTTTGAATGCTGGATATGATATTTGTACTGATGATGTCAAACTCAAAATTTTTAACTCATATGAAATGATGAGAAGATAACATATCACACTGCTAATGACACCAGTGTGATGCTATGAAATTTAGACTCACCTTAAGAATCAGAGTTTTAGAGAGTAGGCTGCCACCACCCAGCATATGCTGGGGAATTATTCCACCAGGAAAGAAAGATAAAGACTTCTGGGGCCTTGCGAATAAGAGAACTAGGGTAGCTGTTCTTTTAAAGGGTCGCATGAGTAATAATGTAAGAGAGTATGGATCAGTTGGGTCAAGGATTGTGTGGGCAAGAGTGAAAGTTGGACTACAAATGTGGGCAATTGTGTGCGTGTATGCGCCAACACAAGATCGTGTAAGTAGAGTGAGAGAAGAATTTTGGACAAATGTGGAAGCCTGCTTGGAAAAGTTTGAAAGGAATGAGAGAGTGTTTCTGATTGGAGATATGAATGGAAAAGTGGGGAATGAGAAGGTGGATGAAGTGGTTGGTGAGTGGGGTGTGCCTGCAGAGATGGATGAGAATGGCAGTGCTTTAGTGGACATTTGTGCTGGGAGGGGGTTGGTGGTAGTAAATACCCTCTTCAGGCACAAAATGATCCATAGGTATACATGGCGAGTGGTGAGAAGAGAGGACCAGGAAATGAATGAACGGAAGGCAATGATTGACTATGTGTGTGTGGATGAAAGGATGAGAAGATGTATAATGGATGCAAGAGTATATAGAGGTTGGGGGAGTGGACTTTCTGACCACCACTTGGTGGTGGCCAGAATCAGAGTCCAAACAAGATGGAGGAAAAGAAGAAGGGAAAGACAGGAGGAAGTATATGTTACAAGGAGGGTAGAAAAGTTACAAGAGGATGGAATAAAGGCTGAATATAGAAGGGAAGTGGAGGAGCGATTGGGTAAATATAGATTGGAGCAGATGGGGGACGTGGAGGGTGTGTGCAGGGTATTCACAGAAGAAATCTGTGCAGCATGTGAGGTGGTGTGTGGGGTGAAGAGAAGACGAAAGGGGGTTCAGGGAACAGCATGGTGGACTGAAGAGGTGAGAGAGGCTGTGGCACAAAAGAAGAAAGCATATAATGAGTGGATGAGGAACAGGGGCGACGAAGAAGCTGAGAGACGGACGAGAGAGTTATATGTAGTGAGGAGGAGAGAGGTGAAAAGATTAGTAAGAGAGAGTAAGAAGAGAGTGGATGAGGAGTTTGGAAGGAATTTGAGTGCAAAGTGGAGGGAATGTAACAAAATGTTCTGGAAGGAGGTAAAGAGAGCTAGACAGGGTGCCAACGAAGTCAGTGAGGGTGTGAAAGATAAAAATGGTAGATTACTAGTGGAGAAGGGAGAAAAAGTAAGCAGATGGAGAGAACACTTTAATGAACTGTTGAACATAGAGAATGAAAGTAATGCAAGTATAAGTGGCTGGGGAATGGCAGGGAGAAGGAGGGTTGTGAGAAGAGAGGAAGAAATCACCAGGATGGAAGTGGTGGAAGCAATGAAGAAAGTTAAAATGGGGAAAGCCCCAGGAATTGATGGAGTGTGTGGTGAAATGCTGAAGCATGGGGGAGGGATAGTAATAGAATGGATGTGGAAGGTGTGAAGATTGGCTTGGGAGGAGGGTAGAGTCCCGGAGGATTGGAAGTCAGGTATAATTATTCCTCTGTACAAAGGAAAAGGGGAAAAAGCAGTGCGTTGTGGTGTGGTTGAGAATGTGATGGGAAGCGTTAGGAGAAACACGTTAAGGTGGTTTGGGCATGTGGAGAGGATGGAGAGTGAAAGATTGACGAGGAGAGTGTATGTGAGTGAGGTGGAGGGGGCGAGAGGGAGGGGGAGGCCGAGGATGAGATGGAGGGATGGAGTGGAGAGGTATATGAGAGAGAGGGGTGTGAGTTGGGAGCATGGTAGTGAAATGGCAGGGGACAGAGTGACATGGAGGCGATATGTTTGTGGCCACCCCGTTCGGGATTGAGGCGTCTGGCAATAGATAGATAGATAGATGAGTAATAAGATATTAGCACACCTTGCAGGCCGCTCAACCTCACGATTAAAACTTCTTAGGGAATAATAAGACAATCTCAATGAAAACTTGACCTAATATTTACTAATTCTAAACATACAATAAAAAGGAACAATTAGATCAAATTAAACATAGATTACTTTACATACTATGAATTACTAGGAACTGAAAGATAAACTTATCTTCGTGTCGTGCCGTGATTTTAGCACGCATAGAAATTTTAAATATCCCACCGGTTTACCACCAGTGTAAGGGCGCCAATTTTGCGATGCCCTCAGAATGAAGAAGATTTATCTATCACACCGCTTTTGTCTCCAGTGTAATAATGTTCAGATTCCACCGCTATAACACCAGTGTAACAGTTAGAATTTTGTCTATATATATTTATTAGATTTTTACTGATTATTACCGAGGAAGAAATCCTAGAATTTTTATGGAAGGCCTCGTAAATTGATTACCACTAGGAAGAAATACCAACAGGTAGAAGTAGAAATAATTTTGGTAGGCTGCCACCACCCAGCGTTTGCCAGGAAAGAAGTTATTAGTCCCGCTCAGTGAAAGATGGGACACTGAGGCCTAGATACAGTAACCAGGGTAACGTGAGTAAATTAGAGTGCGTGAATCCTACAGATAGTAACATACCTTGCGGGCCACTCGATCTCACAATCAACTTCCCAGAGGAGTTTAGATCAGACACATAAGAAAAATGATTATCTATGATTTACTAACCTTAACATACATTAAATAAAATTAACCCTCGAACAATAGGAACTAGTACACAGTTTATTCTTCAATCTCTGATTCCTCCAGAATAACTGGGAATAATAATGTTCTCTTCTCCACAGAAAATAAATCAAGCTGACTCACATATCACGGTACAAAGCTTATTAATCGAGTGAACACCACTACTGATAAGATCCTTGGGCTTTTACACTCAACAAGATGTTGATAATACTGCACACAGATGAATTATACACCCGATCAATAATTTCTATCTATCTGTCTATTGCCAGACGCCTCAATCCCGAACGGGGTGGCCACAAACAAATCGCCTCCATGTCACTCTGTCCC
>JAGKTI010035016.1:0-11343 GCA_018397915.1 Birgus latro | reverse complement strand
GTGTGTGTGTGTGTGTGTGTGTGTGTGTGTGTGTGTGTGTGTGTACCCTTGGACCTGAACAAAGTCAATACGAAACACAAATACTAGCATAAAACATTTCCAGAAAAAACTTTGTTAAAAAAAAAATAATAATATATGTCCCTAGCAAAACCTTTTATCTATCTATTTATTACCAATTACCTCTTTATATGTCTCTTTGCCTTTGTATCCTCGAGGGTGTAGGCTGAATATATATTTATTTACTGTTCGTGAATAAATTTTTCCCTCTCTCTCGCTCCTACTACCTCCACTTCCCTCTCATCCTTCCTCCCTCCTTTCCTCCCTCAGCTTTTCCCTCCAATTCCCTCCCTTCCTCAGCCTTTCCTTCGACCTCCCTCCCTATCTCCCTCAGCCTCTCCCTCACCCCCTCCAACCACCTCCGTCGGCATATCAACTTCCCTTCTCTTCCGTCCCTTAAACTGCCAGTCAGTCAAGTGAGATGAACTGCTTGAAAAATCTGTAATTGGATTCCTTTGTCTCCCTCCCTCACGCCCTCTTCCTCTCTTCCTTCCTCATTTCTTCCTCCCTCCTTCGCCCCTCTGGGGGAAAAACCAATACCTTATCTTTGCCTTCAATTAAGAACACTTTTGTTTAATTTTCTTCCACCAAAGTTCTTAACCTCCATATTAATCTCGGTTCATCATAGGATGAGTAATCCATTGCACGGAAAATTAATCTGGGACGTTTTTGTTGATTTTTTTTCCTACACCAGGCCATGAATAAATTAGTGAGGTGGGAAGGCTGGTTTTTGAGGCATTTCACTTTTATTCGCGTCTCCACGCTGAAAGTCGGCCTCCTGTGCTTCGCTGATACAGAGAGAAATTTTTGTGTTTTGTTATCCAGCTGGCAAGAGTGGTGAGGGATGAGGTGGGATGATGAAGTGCTGCTTGTGATGTGGTGCTGTGAGGTGCATTTAGACGATGTGACGAAGTGTGGTGAGCTGGTGTGGTTTTGGTCATCAGGTACATAGGTGTGTGAGTGGGGGATGAAGAGAGTTGTGTGGTGTGAGGTGGTGACCCGACTCTGTGTTAGGTGGCTAGGTATGATGTGGCACTGTGCAAGATGGTACGGTATGGTACTGTATGATATGGTATGATATGGTGTGGTGTGTGCTGTGTGGTGGGTTAATATTCGTATGCTGTGGAGGTCAGCAGTCTGAAGTTGCATGGCGTGGTTCTATGCAAGGCAGCGTGAGGTACTGTGGAGTATGCGCGAGATAATGTGATAATGTGGAGGTGTAAAACTGGACCAGCTAGTGATGCAGAGGCTAATGGAGAACTGGCCTCTGCGGAACCATTAGGATGAAATGAAGCATGAATCCGCACCCAACACGAACACAGTAATTACAGAACTAATGGACGAACTCCAAATCCAACACGTCATGCAAAAAACAGGATGATTAATTAAACTGTAAAGGGGAATCAGGTGGGGAATGCCAAGTCTAATATTGAACTTCTCTGCTTTAAATACAAATATTAAAATCTCTTACACTCAGTTTCCTCCATGAGTTATAATTCAAAAGCATATATAAGTAGAAGGGATGCAGAAAGAAAGTAAATCAATAAAGGGAATGATAAATGCCGTAATCTCTCACTGGAATGGCATCCTTTTTTTTAATTAATTCATACTAAAATTACTCTATAAATTATTCAGAATAGGAAGGCCCTATATTAGTGTTGGGGTTAATGAAGGCTATCTGTGACCCCCCTAGTTTGCAAAAAGCTTCTCTTACCATGAATTAAATTATGGGTAACAAGATTAATAAAACACACACACACACACACACACACCCATACCTACACACACACACACACACACACACACATACACACACACACACACACACACACACACACACACACACACATACGGCAGCCAAGGAAGATTGGACATAGAAAACACACATTACACAGGGTAACACGGGACAGGGAGTAGGGAATACACACTCACATACATATATACATACGCACACAAGCATGGCAGTGACGGAGGAGAGGACAAGGAAAAAAAAACACGGCACATGAGGCAACACAGTGCGGATGACGTGGGAATGGACACACACACACACACACACACACACACACACACACACACACACACAAATGTGGTATACATATAGCTTCCATTAACCCTTTACTACTACGGTGCTGTTCTAGGATGAATAAAAGAGTAAAATTACCCAGTGGCAGCAGGAATAAAGGAGAATTTACGTGCTGTGGCTGAAGTTAATTAAAGAGGCTTACACATTTAGCTTGGTGGTTTATACTGCTGGAGAGCGGCCGTGTGCATCGAAGTAGAAATGATCCGGAAGTCATTAGGAGAGGGAACATGCAAACACTAATTAAGGCTGAGATAAAGGGTATTTCACTGGCTACTGTGAAAAGAAAATAAGATGAAATATCAGGAAAAGGATAAGTAAGGCAAATGGACGAAAAGAGAAGTTACAAGTCTGCCAACATCCCCAAGGAAATGCAAGAAGGTCTCCACAGAGTTGCAGTACAAATGAAATGCTTTATATGCAAAATGGAAATTAGAAGTGAACTGTAGAAATCATCTCCTGCTGCACATCCAGTTTGCTGCACTGTGCTGCCTATCAACTGATTTAAATTAGTGACAATAAAAGAATAGCTGGAACACAATAAACATAACACGAGTGAAAAATGTGAAAGTATGAACAACGAAGACATTGTTGAAGGCCAGCAACATTAACCTTTAAGACACTACAATATTGGAAAACCTGTAGTTTACAACATGGCTGAGAAAATATAAAAGCAATATCGCTCAGATCAATACACACGACAGCCACCTCCATTTCTCACCACTAACACACACGCGCAACACACACGCGCAATACACAACACCTCCCAGCCAAACAGGCCAACTGTAACACTACCTACTACCCTACCAACACACACACACACACACACACACACACACACACACACACACACACAAACGATCACTCTCTGCTCATCACCACCTACACAACACATTTCTACCGAACGCCAAACACATCCACCACACACTCATACCACACATCATACACTCCAAGAATACCATCCAAAGACATACATTACACAAACTATATCCTACCACATTTGCCTACCACACAACACATAACCCTTAGCCCATCCCTACATTATAACACTAAACATTCCTAGCACACATGACACATTCCGTATTTTACATTTCTGCTACATAAAACATCAGTATTTCATCCCCACAATATATAACCTACTATTCATTAATATCATGGACACTACTTCTCCACCATTAAAACTACATTATTATGCTACAACACAAACCAGACTACTACTACTACCACACAAAACTTACCATAAAACACCTACCATACAAACACCACCACCCCTCCTACCACATAACCACAGCACGAAACACAGTTTATTTTTATATGGACTTCCATTTCAGGTAATCATTATTTATTCAGATTTACAGCATATATTCTCCGCATACCCAATTATCAAATGCCACACGCCCTGCCTCATACCGGACACACCACAGTAACACAACATGCGTTCTTACATATACTAACTTGGCCCAGATTTTTGTCCTTCTGCAGCACAGTTCACGAAGCTTAGTGGTAGAAAAAGATGACATTACAGCTCCACTTCCTTCACACAGCACTTCTTCGTAACTGACACCGATCTCTCCCACACCCCTCGCCTTACCATCTCTCAAACCACACTCTTCATACAGTCCTGTTCCCAGGATCCATCACTAAAACATTCCTCACATTCCACTCTGTACATAATCTCTCAAACATCACTCACCAACAAATCCCTCACACCAGAATCCTTCTCATCCCCCTCCACATCCCCCTCACCCCTCTCCTGCCTCTCACACAAGCCGCCTGCCACAAACAATGCCTCTCTCCAGCGTTTTCAGCACTGGCGAGTTGATCCCCAAACAATAGACGAATTAATCCTCAGTACCGCTACTACCACCTCTACTATTTCCACCATCGCTGATTCAATACAATGGTCTTCCGTATTAAATTCTTCTTAACCCCATCAATCCGATGGTAGTGGAGGCGTTAAATATACCCTTCACTATCCAATTCACTACAAAAAAAAAAAAGTTTGTCCTTAGTTGAGTACAGATACTGTTGTGCTGAAGAGGTTAAATCATACTAGATGTGGCAATAATGAAAACAGACACCGTGGAAAACAATAAGTAAATTAAATGTCTCTATCTATCTATTGCCAGACGCCTCAATCCCGCACGGGGTGGCCACAAACAAATCGCCTCCATGGCACTCTGCCCCCTGCCATTTCACTACCACGCTCCCAACTCACACCCCCCTCTCTCATATACCTCTCCACTCCATCCCTCCATCTCATTAAATGGACCTAATATTAAAGTTCAACATGTCTAATCTGTAAATACGAGAGGGAAAGAAATGAGTTGGCGATGAACAAAACGTCGAGAACAGAGTACGTAGTACTGTCGCAATCACTGCACGAAAAATAAAAAATAAAATCAAATATTTCTACAAAATAATGAATGTCGGAAAAAAAGTGGAAAAACATATAAGAAGCAAAGAGGAGACGGCTGTTGTATGTATTATTCCAGCTTCATTAAAACGTAATACTTAAGGCCAACGGAGGGCTATATGTATCAGTAAATGTCTCCCAGTACAACTTAAGGTCGGAATAAATTAGATGCTTCGGCGTCTAATATTTTTCTATCTTTATCTCCAGACAACTGGGACAGACTTTGGAACTGGAGGAGTTAGATATATCCTTCATGAACCCCTTCACTGCAAGATGTCTCCCTTAAATCTAAATTAAATAATCTGTAGTAGCAAGAACAAGAGAGGACATACATCTCGTGGTGAAGGGATAAACCACAGTGAAAACATATGAGAATGGAGGGAGCAATGAAGAGTAACTAAATTAATGATATCCAGAATGAGATATAGATGTTACGAAGACTTCTCACCTAACTAACTCAGATTAGCTAATGCTTTCTGTTAGTTTCTTTATATTCTGTTCTTCCTAGCATTAGTATTTTACTTAAAGAGTTAGGAATGTGACTACTGGAAGCTTTATTTAACCTAGTTAGAAAAAATCTCCCAAATACTGAAAAAAATACGTCTACAACTTGAACGTACATAATGATAAAAACGTCACTGAATTGAATGAAACTTAACAAACCGCAAATTACGAGGTCTCATCCGCGCCTATAAAAAGCCTATATTTTATGGCAGATATACAGAACTTCAAAACTTACCACAGTCCTAAAGGCAGTGGCTATACACAAGTCAGGGAGGTTTACTGTTAAACGAAAAAATATATATATATTTCTCTAATCCACTCATAAATAACATCATTACCACCACCACCACCACCATCATCATCATCATCATCATAATCATCACCATCACCATCATCATCATTTTCCTGCAAAATATTGGGAAGAATTAAAAAAAAATATGCTGGCAAACCATCCCATGACTCATAATAGAACTAGAGTCCGTATAAAATGGAGATAAAGAACACTTGTCAATCTCACACCACGTTCAAGGTGAAAGAACCCGACGCTAACCCACCTTACAACCAGTCAGCCGTGACACCTACCAGCTGTCGAATTATAACACGTAAAACATAATTGCCGTCATCCTGGGTCATCAAAGGTCATGTCAACTGCCTGGTACTTCCACAATGACCAATGTTACCAAGTTTGATTGCAATTAACGCAGTGGTTTCTGACAGAGAGGCACTAATTGTTGCCGTGTGTCCAGGTGACGCAATGTGAAAAGTGTGGGTGAAGACCATTTAGGAATATTCTGTGTTGGTGAGAGAGAGAGAGAGAGAGAGAGAGAGAGAGAGAGAGAGAGAGAGAGAGAGAGAGAGAGAGAGAGAGAGAGAAACTGCATACACGCACACACAAATATCCATATATAAACACACACATATGCAACCCATTCACACTTCCTTCCACTCACACACACACACACACACACACACAACCCCCCCTCACCCACACACACCCTTCCCCTTCCCAAAACACGACAACCCAAAGGCAGTCCATATCCAGGTCGTCCTTTACTCCCCCCCAGAATTTCGAAGCGGGCACACCTGCAGTAAAACTATACGACCAGCGGGTGGGCAAAGCTACGATCCCGGGACCACGACGACTAACGACCTGGATAAACTTGACTGTCTGCCGCAATAACCCGGGGCAAAGTCGACCAGAATCAATAGGTGGGGTAAGAGGAGTGTGAAGAGAAGAAGGGATGAGGTGTTAACTTACCCTCTCTATGTGGAGTTAAGAGGAGGAGGTGATAAGTCTTCGTGGGGATTAAGAGGAGGAGGTGTTAAGTCTTCGTGGGGATTAAGAGGAGGTGTTAAGTTTTCGTGGGGATTAAGAAGAGGTTAAGTCTTTGTGAGGGCTAAGAGGAGGACGTGTTATTCTTTTCTTTATAATGCTCTTACTGTCTTTTTAACTCTTTCTGTTCGAGTACGTCTAGGTGGGGGGAAAGAGCTAAGATGGAGTATTGTATTTTTTTTACAATGATCTGTTTTCACTTTCCTTTCCCCAATTATATCAGTTTGTTTTGTTTTTATCCTCGCCTGTTTTGTTTTTAAATGTTTATTACCTTCATTTCCGTGTTTTCGTCTCTTTTTCATTCTCCACGATGATCTGTTTTCTTTTTTCTAAGCCATTTATCCTCGTCTGTTTTGTTTTTCTTTCGTTTTCATTTTCGTTTTTGTTTTCCATTCCCTTTTCTTGCCCTGCTCATTCGTATTTGTCCTGTCTCTTTATTTTTCTCCTAGCCACTGACCTTACGATTTCATACAGTTTAAGGGAAGATGTCGTGTAATGAATCGATTAGCTGCTCCATTACGATATCTTTTTATAATCACACTGCTACCAGGTGATTTATTATTAGCATTATCATTATTATAATTAGTAGTAGTAGTAGTATTACCATTATTATTATTATTATTATTATTATTATTGTTATTACTATTAAGATTAATATTATCATTGCTATTTTAACTTTAGAAATAGTCTCTCATTGTGAGGGGGGCAGAAACACCCTCAAACACCCCCTTACTGCAAGGCATCTCTTCGAAAATGAATAATATCGTCTTGGAATTGAAAAAAAAAATGGCGTCCCAGAGCTAAAGGGGTTAATGAAGGCTCCAAAAATTGATCCAAAGCTGGGAAATACTGACCGTAGAAAGACTGCCAAATATAAGACTTCACTGAATAGGTTAAGCCCATTCCATACAAGTCTTTGCAAAGTTGGAGAAAATATTTGGAGTTACGAAGAAAATACGTACAACAAAGATATCATTTAAAAGGGTTCTCTATCTATCTATCTATTGCCAGACAACATAATCCCGTAAGGGGTGGCCATTTGACTTTGAGTTTTTTTTTTTTTTTTTACGGGGAGGGGCACTAACCCTCCACCAACCCACTTGTTGACACGTAGGGAGCACGTATGGTTTGGTTATATGGTTACCACCCAGCGTTGTAAATGGTTTCTTGGCTTACAGGAAACCATTTGGCTTGTCACTCAATGTAATGCCACCTGTAAAGGAAAGAAAAGCAGTAAGAAGTGACAGGAAATACAGGAGAAATAGGAAGAAAGGAGGGCAGGCACAGAAAAAGAATGATAAAGGCTAAGGAAGAAGTAGGCAGCACTATATCAAGTGAGTGGATGATGGTCGCCACCACCTACCACTATTAAAAGGGTTACTTGTGACTCTTTCTCCCTCTTTGATATGAGCAGCCTTTCCTAAGATAAAAACATGTGTAGGTGGCAAGGGCAATAAGAAAAAGAGAGAGAGAGAGAGACGGAGGGGGGGGGGCGAAGGAGGGGGAGAAGAAGAGGCGAGTATACACAAATAAATTTCTTGCTCGCCCCCGACCGAAACGTATTGGTCTTGGCAATAAATTCTCCTCTGTGCAGTTCTCTTCCTCTTCCTCTCTGCCGCTCCTCCTCTTATTTTACTTAAGAGGAGAGGAGTCGGGTATATACACATAAATTTCCTCTTTCCTTCCCCTTCCCAGCCGAAATGAGTCGTCCTTGCCGATATATTTTCTTTGCCTCTGTCCTCTTCCTTTATTTTCGTCTCCTCCTCCTTCTCGTCTCTCATATTTTTCTTCTTCCTTGACATATACCGTCTGCTTCTCTTCTTCATGCTTTTTCTTATTATTTCCACTTTTCTGGTTTTTCCCTCATTTTTATTTTCCCCCAATTAGCCTCCTCCTCCTCCTCTCCTTCATCATTTCTACTGAGCTCAAATATCTAGACTGGAATTTAAAATGATCCCCTCTTTTTTATCACTTACAACATCTTCTGATCTGATGGCACAATAATGTAAAAAAAGTGAAAAAAAAAAATATCCCTGCAAAAAGTAAGATATGAAATGCTGGAGTCTGCAAGAAATCACAGATAATTAATGTACAAAACGTATTATTTCATTTTACAATCGGAAAATGAAAGGAAAAAGAAAGGTTGTAAATTAACCGATGGCTGAATAAGAGAGGATAAAAATATAAATGAGAGAGAGAGAGAGAGAGAGAGAGAGAGAGAGAGAGAGAGAGAGAGAGAGAAGCGAAGATGGGTAAAAGTAGAGTGAGAAAGAGTGAGAGAGTGAAAGAACCTCAGACCCCTCAAGCTGCCCCTTAAGTGCTCCTTAGAGTGACCACTTTGAGTCCCACTTAAGCAGGGTAAAGAGATCCTCTATTTCTCAACTCGCCTCTCTCTCTCTCTCTCTCTCTCTCTCTCTCTCTCTCCACCTCTGTCTTTTCTATCTTATTTTTATTCTTTTCCTTCCTCTCCCTCTCTTTATTTTCACCGAGGCTCTCCTCTTCTCCTCTTACCTTTTTCTCTCTCTTCTTTTTCCTAGTATTCAATTCCCTCCCCTACTTTCTCTTTCTCATTCTCTTTTTGCATTCCTACCCTCCTCCTCCTCATTATAATCCTCATCACCATATTCCTCCTTCCCCTCATCATCATCATCATATTCCTCCCTTCCCTGCTCCTCATCCTTCTCCTCCTCCTCTTCCTCATCATCATCATCGTCATCACCATTTTCCTCTTCCTCCTACTCTTCTTCCTCCTCCTCCTCCTCATCATCATCATTATCATCATCATTTTCCTCTTCCTCCTACTCTTCTTCTTCTTCCTCCTCCTCCCCTAACCCCTAAGAAGGGACCAGACGGGAGTAATGACTCAATAAGGAAGGACTCGTGAAAAATCGAAGGAATATTCAGGAGGGAGTGGCACAAGAGGGGAGGGAGGAAGAGGATAGGGTGAGGCAGGATGGGGAGGAAGGAGGGGGAGAAGGGAAAGCAGGAAGTGGGAGGAAGGGGAGGATGAGATGGAGAAGGGGGAGGGAGAGGATGGGGAGGATGGAGGGGGAAGAAGGGGAAGCATGAAGGGAGGAAGGGGATATGTACCGGTAGAAGACGAGGGGGGGAGGGGAATAAGAAGGGGAAGAGATGAGTGGAGAGGGATAAGGAAGGAGAGGAGGGGAGGGGAGATGAGTGGGGAGAGGTAGGGAAAAGGAAAGTTAGGAGGAGAGGGGAGAGGAAGGGAGTACAGGAGGTTGAGGAGACAGATTGGCTCTATGAATCAGGGCAAGTGAGGTTAAAGGCTGAAGTTGAAAACAAAAGAAAACAACAGCGAAAGAAAAGACAAAAAAGAACAAATCTGAACCTATTTTGCCAGGGGACGTTCTTTCAAATGGCCTATTAGCAGCACACTCAAACTAAAAGCAACACAGAAGTATTGAAATATTTAAGATTGTTGTATAATCTGTACGAAGAGGTTCTCATCGCTTCTCTACAACTTTTTTTTTTCTGCCACCAGAGGGTCTCATTCATCTTTGCTTAGGGCCTATCGTAGTTTATGTAAGTACAGTAGATCACCGATGTTGTGAAAGGGTTATATACAGTATATTTACCGTTAACTCATTCGCTATACAGTATGAGTGCTTTCGTAGGATAAATAAAATAGTCTGGTAGTGGCTGGAATGGTATAAATATATGCTATCGTACTGTAAGGGTTTAAAGTGAAAAAGAGAAAACATATCAATGATTACTGAGACAAAGATCGGAATGACTCAATATAAAGGCATGTCTCATTATATGTTCAACCATCACAACCTTTGCCACGTATTTTGTGCATTAAACTGATGGTAACGGGAACATCTCTTTTTAGATAGCAATGGAACTCAGAAGGCAATTTTCATGTTTAATTTGAACTCACAGCAAAAATAAATAAGTAAATAAATGTATAAAAAAAAATTCTCATGATCCGGTCAATTTTAGTATTTTGTTCCAGCTGAATCCAGAAGATTTGACGGAGACGTTACAGGAAACTAACGGGTATGACAATTAACTTACGGAAGCCTTCAACTAGGGGTTTACACAGAGCTATCACTGACTCCTTCACAAAAAAGAAAAAAAAAATCCCCCCTAAGCTTAATAAAAATCGTCTGTCAGCAGCAACAGCACAACAAAATCTAAGTCCAGAATGACGTGGTTAACTGAAGAGAATAAGGACCCACGTGATTACATAATACGGACAGAAGATTGGTACTGGACACGCACGGACACACGAACAGTTATCTATAGTATTTACATTCAGCAGGCATCCTTCCGTGCCGCTGATGTGACGAGATTAATTTACTACAGCAAACAAAACTCACCATCCCTGTCTCTCTCCCCTTCTCTATCCCCACTATTCCCATGCCTTTCTCTACGTCCCTACCCCTCTCTCTCTATATATATCTTTCTTTTATTCATCTTACCTTCCCTCCCTCTCCGTTCCTCCCCTTCCTTCCCTCCACGTCCCCTACCTCTCCGTCCCTCCTCCTCCTTGACTCTGCTGCCCCTCCTTTCTTCCTCTGTCTCCTCTCATGCATCTCTCCTGATTTCCCCTCATCCTTTTCTATCCTTCCCCTTTCCCTCCCCATCTCTCTCCCCTTCCCTCTCCCTCCCTCCCGTTTTATGTCGCCTCTGGGACTCGCAAACACTGGGGTTACGCTTTAATTAACACAACCACCCAACATAAGCAGCCAGGTTTGTTATACCCTCCCCCGCAACAAACACAACAAATACATCTCGGCAAAGACACTAACGACGCCTGAGAACTGAACCACAACAAACACATCAACGGCGAAATCAACAGCTACTCTAATGGCATCTCAAAAAACACAAAAACACAAGACCTCAACTTATACACCACAGACAAAGCGACAAGCACACCAGTAACAAACACACTAACAGCACCTCAACAAACACACTAACAGCACCCCA
>JAGKTI010035015.1:0-11343 GCA_018397915.1 Birgus latro | reverse complement strand
TGGAGGGATGGAATTAAGAGGTATATGAGAGAACGGGTGTGAGTTAGCAGGGAGGTCAGCGAAATGGATTGGTATACGAAGACGTGGAGGTGATTTGTTTGTGGCCACCCCTTACGGGATTAAGTCATTTGTCTATAGGTAGAAGAAGGGTTTATTGATTGAATTCAGACCTAATCAAGAAGAAGTGCTATGGAATACATGTAGAGCCCTTGAACTGCCTTTGTGAGTGGAGCCATACATCCGCTATTTACTCTAACTTGGTCTGAAAATGCCATCTGTCCATCTTGACTATTCAGCAGCAAGAAAAGATTATTGTTTGGGTTTGGTGCTAGTCAAGAAGAAGTGCAAAGAAATATTAAATGCCGTGGCCTTGTCTTTTTCTGCCACTGAGTCAGCCATTTTCACCATTGGAAAGGCCGAACCAAACTTAATACTCTAATCACCGTCCAAGCTGGGATACGATTACGAGCCAGAGGTGAAATTCTCGACCATACTTACGATCGATTCTTTGTCGTAACTTGGGTTTCTTTTTACAGGAAGAACGAGAATCACTGGGGAGGGGGGGTTGGTAGTATGGTGTTGTGATCGAGGTGGTATGTTATTATGAAGTGAGTATGGAGGTGTTTTTTCGTTGTTGGTGTTAGAATATCTGGAAGTAAGATATTGTTATTGATGGTTTGATAATATTTGTATGGTGATATGTGCCTAGGTGTGTTGTGCGTGTGACATGTAACAGCAGAGGTGTTGTGTACTTGAACAGGCTGATGCTTAGAATTGTGTGCCCCTCATAGGAGTGTAGTCTCTCTCTGGGAGAGCTTCAATATTAGACGGTAGGTATACTGAGGCAGTGGGTTTGGAAGAGTCAGTGGTGATGCGAAGGGCGTTGTTCTGTTCGATTTGCAAAGGTGTTGTGGGTGTTAGATAGAATAGGAGCCAATGATGACGAGGGGGAGGGGATGAAGAATAGATCATCACTAATAAAAATATTGGTTTTTAGAGTAATGAGAGTGTTTCTTCTTGTGGCTCAAGCTCTGGCCCTGTAGTTGGCCTGAGTGCACTCAGTCTGGGGATGTACCGCCTCTATTCTAGTACATGGTCCTTGAAGGTGAGTACGATGTTATGTCTCTTTATGAATGTTAGTTTATGGTGTGTGGCACACGTAAATTGTTAAATAATGTGATGTTGTGGTGAATACCTGTGTTCATCCTAACAGATGGTGGACAGTGTGCTGGAGGACTTGGCTGGGGTGATTTTCAACCTGTTGTCCTTAACCCAAGTCTCCAGTGTGCTGAGGTAGTCCTGTTGCAGTGTACAGGCTGCGTCTGCAGTATGTTGAGGTAGTCCTGTTGCAGTGTACAGGCTGTGTTTGCACTGTGCTGAGGTAGTCCTGTTTCAGTCTACAAGCTGTGTGTGCAGTGTGTTGAGGTAGTCCTGTTGCAGTGTACAAGCAGTGTGTGCAGTGTGATGAGGTAGTCCTGTTACAGTGTACAGGCTATGTTAGCACTGTGCTGAGGTAGTCCTGTTGCAGTGTACAGTCTGTATCTGCAGTGTGTTGAGGTAGTCCTGTTGCAGTGTACAGGCTGTGTGAGCTGTGTGTTGAGGTTGTCCTGTAGTAGTGCAAAGACTGAGTCTGATGTGTGTTCAGGTAGTCCTGTTGCAGTGTACAGGCTGTGTCTGCAGTGTTTTTAGGAAGTTTTGTTGCAGTGTACAGACTGTTTGCAGTGTGTTGAGGTAGTCCTGTTGCAGTGTACATGCTGTGTGTGCTGTTTTTTTTTTAATGAAAGGAAGAAGGAACCAAAGGCCAGGGCCCGCATACTGTTCCTTCCAAGAGAAAGTAAAAACAATACAAATGAGTGCCAAATTCAAGATCCATTCATTTCGAAATGCCTGGACACACTGCGTTTGATAGACTGGAGATCATAGGAAGCAGGGAATACAGACAGAGGGAGACAGTTCCAGAGTTGACCAGTTGCATAAATGAAGGACTGGAAGTAACGGTTAACTCTTGCATTAGAGAGTTGGACAGAAAAAGGATGAGAGTTTGTTGCTAGACGGGTACTACGTGCCCGTCGTAGAGGTGGATGGATGCAAGCAGACAGTTCAGAGGAACAGTGACCATTGAAGTAGCGATAGAAGAGAGATAAAGAAGCAACAGTGCGGCGAAGAGACAAAGGTTGATGGGAATCAGTAAGAGGAGGAGAGTTAATTAGACGAAAAGCCTTTGACTCCACCCTATTGAGAAGAACTGCATGTGGGGAGGCTACCCACACATGAAAGTTGTACTCCATACACGGGCGAATAAAACCCGTGTACAAGGTCAACATCTGCGCAGGGATAAAGAATGTTCGGAGTCGGCCCAGCACACCTAATCTCTTGGAAGCAGATTTCACAAGAGATGTAATATGTTCTTTCCAAGACAAATCCCAAGAGAATGAAACCCCTACTATGTTCAAGGATGATGCAGGACTGAGCTGGACATTATTAAACATTAGTGGGTAATCCTGAGGAAGATAAGTGATAAGTGTAAGAACTGAGTTTTTGATGCATTAAAAATAACAAGATTATTTTTACCCCAATCAGAGATATGAGCTAAGTCCGACATTAGGTGTGCCATAGCCTCATCCCTTGTTTGCTGAAGTAACTGCTGATATGGACGTTGCGGAAATCTAATGGAAAGGTGAAGGGTGGAATCATAAGCATATGAGTGGATAGGGTTAGATGTACAGCTTAGAAGGTCATTAATGAATAAAAGGAAGAGAGTTGGCGATAGGACAGAGCCCAGAGGAACACCACTGTTAATAGTTCTAGGAGAAGAACGATGGCCGTCTACAACAGCAGCTATAGAACGACCAGAAAGGAAGCTAGAGATGAAGGCACAGATAGAAGGATAGAAACCGTAAGAGGGCAGACTGGAAATCAAAGATTTATGCCAGACTCAGTCGAAAGCCTTTGAGATGTCAAGTGCAATGGCAAAGCTTTTGCCAAAGTCCCGAAAGGAGGTTGACCATGAGTCTGAAAGGTAGGTGAGAAGATCGCCAGTGGAGCGTCCCTGACGGAACCCATACTGACGATCAGAATGAAGGTTGTGACTGGAAAGGTGCTGCAAAATTTTTCTGTTAAGAACTGATTCGAAAACTTTTGATACACAGGATGTTAAAGCAATTGGACGATAGTCAGAGGGTTGGGAATGGTCACCCTTCTTTGGGACTGGCTGAATGAGAGCAAACTTCCAGCAAGAAGGAAAGGTACAAGTTGAGAGACAAAGGCGAAAGAGTTTACCTAGGCAGGGTGTAAGCACAGAAGCACAGTTTTTGAGGACAACAAGAGGGACTCCATCAGGCCCATATGCCTTGTTAATATTGAGGCCAGTGATGGCAGAAAATACATCAGCTGAAGAAATTTTAATGCCAGTCATGAGGAAGTCTGAGGGGGGAAGTGATGGAGGAACTGCACCGAAATCATCTGAGGTAGAATTGGAGGAGAAAATCTGAGCAAAGAGATCTGCTTTATCAGTAGAAGAAATAGCTACAGAACCATCAGAGTAGAAAAGAGGAGGGAAGGACGATGAGGTAAAGTTGTCAGAAAGGTTTTTGGCAAGGTGCCAAAAGGAGCGAGAAGAATTCGAGTTGGAGAGTTGGGAACATTTAGCACGTATGAAATTATTTTTAGCAGAGCGAAGAACAGACTTAGCACGATTCCGGGCAGAAATATAAAACAGATGTGATTCAGGGGTGGGTTGACTCCGGTACCTTTTAAAGGCCCTTTCTTTGTTGCGGACAGCATTAGAACAAGCGTGATTAAACCAAGGCTTTCTTGCATTAGTCAGAGGATACGAAAAAGGAATGTATGCTTCCATGCCCGAGAGAATAACCTCCGTAATGCGCAAGGCATNCTCCGGTACCTTTTAAAGGCCCTCTCTCTGTTGCGGACAGCATTAGAACAAGCGTGATTAAACCAAGGCTTTCTTGCATTAGTCAGAGGATATGAAAAAGGAATGTATGCTTCCATGCCCGAGAGAATAACCTCCGTAATGCGCAAGGCACACTCAGACGGCTCCCGGCCATGGAAGCAATAATCATTCCATGGAAAATCAAAGAAGTACTGCCTGAGGGCCTCCCAATCTGCAGCTCCAAAGTGCCACAGGCGGCGTTTCTTTGGAGGGTCCACAGGCCGTACTGGAGCAATAGGACAGGTTAAGGTAATAAGGTTGTGATCGGAAGAGCCCAACGGAGAGAAAAGATTAACAGTATAAGCAGAAGGATTAGTTGTTAGGAAAAGGTCAGGCATGTTGGAACTCTCTCCAAGGCAGTCAGGGATATGGGTACGGTGCTGTACAAGCGACTCTAGGTCATTAAGGATAGAAAAGATGTAGGCTTGTTCACCTGGTGGATCAGTGAAAAGAGAGGAGGGCCAAAGGTGATGGTGAACATTGAAATCTCCTAAAATGGAGATTTCAGAGAAAGGAGAATTGGATAGAATGAATCCATCGTAGAAGTAAGATAGTCAAAGATTTTTTGATAGTCAGTAGCATTAGGAGACTGTAGCATCAGTCGAGCAGGGCAGTACTCCCAAGGAGGATGGAAAACTGATGACAGGGAGAGCTGGAGCTCACGTTTCATCAGCCCTCAGGAATTGTTCCTGACCATCCTCCTTTGCTGAACTTTTTCAGTGTCTCAGTTACACAGAGAGTAGACCAGCATGCTCTCCAACACAAGTTTCTCAACTGTCAACACCAAACTACATACACAGTACACACTACACTTCCTTTTCAAAATTTCTTCGAAATGGCGTACAAAAATCATGCCTCGGAGTCCCCAGGGGGTGGACCATAAATGTTCCCACCATCCGACCCTCTCCCGGTGACGACTCAAAGAGCTGCGTGGAACCACTGTCTGACTCACTCCTTCAGTTCTGTAACATTCGCGGCCTTTCTTCTAACTTTCACGCTGTCGAGCAACACCTCTTCTCCTCTAAACCTCGCCTTCTCTTTCTCACTGAGACTCAGCTGTCTGAGGCAACTGACAGCAAACCCTTTTCTGTATCCTCCTACTTTCTCTATTCTCGTTTCAAAGCCAAAGGTGGCTGTTGCGTATATGTATGCAACGATCTATCTTGCTCTCGTGTTCCTGAACTTGATTCTTCTGAATTCTTTACTCTCTGGCTTCGGCTTTCCTGTCATTCTCTGACTAAATATATCTGTGCTGTTTACTTATCTCCTGGTTCTACTGACTATCAAAAATTCTTTGACTATCTTACTTCTACGATGGAACACATTCTACCCATTTCTCCTTTCTCTGAATTCTCAATTCTAGGAGATTTCAATGTTCACCACCACCTTTGGCTCTCCTCTCCTTTCACTGATCCACCTGGTGAACAAGCCTACATCTTTTCTATCCTAAATGACCTAGACCAGCTTGTACAGCACCCTACCCGTATCCCTGACTGCGTTGGAGAGAGTTCCAACATACTTGACCTTTTCCTAACAACTAATCCTTCTGCTTACACTGTTCATCTTTTCTCTCCGTTGGGCTCCTCCGATCATAATCTTATTACCTTAACATGTGCAATCGCTCCAGTACGGCCTGTGGACCCTCCAAAGAAACGTCGTCTGTGGCACTTTGGAGCTGCAGATTGGGAGGCCCTCAGGCAGTACTTCTTTGATTTTCCATGGAATGATTATTGCTTCCTTGGCCGGAAGCCATCTGAGTGTGCCTTGCGCGTTACGGAAGTTATTCTCTCGGGCATGGAAGCATACACTCCTTTCTCATATCCTCTGACTAATGCAAGAAACCCTTGGTTTAATCACGCTTGTTCTAATGCTGTCCGCAACAGAGAGACGGCCTATAAGAGGTACCGGAGCCAACCCACCCCTGTATCACACCTTTCATATATTTCTGGCCGGAATCGTGCTAAGTCTGTTCTTCGCTCTGCTAAAAATAATTTCATACGTGCTAAATGTTCCCAACTCTCCAACTCGAATTCTCCTCGCTCCTTCTGGCACCTTGCCAAAAACCTTTCTAACAACTTTACCTCATCATCCTTCCCTCCTCTTTTCTACTCTGATGGCTCTGTAGCTATTTCTTCTACTGATAAAGCAGATCTCTTTGCTCAGACTTTCTCCTCCAATTCCACCTTAGACGATTCCAGTGCTATTCCTCCATCACTTCCCCCCTCTGACTTCCTCTTGACTGACATTAAAATTTCTTCAGCTGATGAGCTGATGTGTTTTCTGCCATCACTGGCCTCAATACTAAAAAGGCATATGGTCCTGATGGAGTCCCTCCTGTTGTCCTCAAAAACTGTGCTTTTGTGCTTACACCCTGCCTAGGTAAACTCTTTCGCCTTTGTCTCTCAACTTGTACCTTTCCTTCTTGCTGGAAGTTTGCTCTCATTCAGCCAGTCCCAAAGAAGGGTAACCATTCCCAACCATCTAACTATCGTCCAATTGCTTTAACATCCTGCGTATCAAAAGTTTTCGAGTCAATTCTTAACAGAAAATTTTTAAAGCACCTTTCCTGTCACAACCTTCATTCTGATCGTCAGTATGGGTTCCGTCAGGGACGCTCCACTGGCGATCTTCTCACCTTCCTTTCAGACTCTTGGTCATCCTCCTTTCTGAACTTTGGCGAAACCTTTGCCATTGCACTTGACATCTCAAAGGCTTTCGATCGAGTCTGGCATAAATCTTTAATTTCCAAACTGCCCTCCTACGGTTTCTATCCTTCTATCTGTGCCTTCATCTCTAGCTTCCTTTCTGGTCGTTCTATAGCTGCTGTTGTAGACGGCCATCGTTCCTCTCCTAGACCTATCAACAGTGGTGTTCCTCAGGGTTCTGTCCTATCACCTACTCTCTTCCTTTTATTCATCAATGACCTTCTAAGCTGTACATCTAACCCTATCCACTCATATGCTGATGATTCCACCCTTCACCTTTCCATTCGGTTCCTGCAAAGTCCATCTCAGCAGTTACTTCAACAGAAAAGGGATGAGGCTATGGTACACCTAATGTCTGATTTGGCTCGTATCTCTGATTATGGTAAAAATGATCTTGTTATTTTTAATGCATCCAAAACTCAGTTCTTACACTTACCAACCCGACAAAATCTTCCTCAGGATTACCCACTAATGTTTAATAATGTCCAGCTCAGTCCTGCATCATCCTTGAACATGCTTGGGGTTTCATTCTCTCGGGATTTGTCTTGGAAAGAACATATTACATCTCTTGTGAAATCTGCTTCCAAGAGATTAGGTGTGTTAAGCCGATTCCGAACTTTCTTTACCCCTGCACGGTTGTTGACCTTGTACATGGGTTTTATTCGCCCGTGTATGGAGTACAACTCTCATGTGTGGGGAGGCTCCCCACATGCAGCTCTTCTCAATAGGGTGGAGTCAAAGGCTTTTCGTCTCATTAACTCTCCTCCTTCTACTGACTCCCTTCAACCTTTGTATCTTCGCCGCACTGTTGCATCTTTATCTCTCTTCTATCGCTACTTCAATGGTCACTGTTCCTCTGAACTGTCTGCTTGCATCCCTCCACCTCTACGACGGGCACGTAGTAGCCGTCTAGCAACAAACTCTCATGCCTTTTCTGTCCAACTCTCTAATGCAAGAGTTAACCGTTACTCCCAGTCCTTCATTTATGCAACTGGTCAACTCTGGAACTGTCTTCCTCTGTCTGTTTTTCCTACTTCCTATGATCTCAAGTCTTTCAAACGCAGTGTCTCCAGGCATCTCGAATTAAACGTATCTTGAATTTGGCTCTCTTTTGTACTGTTTTACTTTTTCCTGGAAGGAACAGTATGCAGGCCTGTGGCCTTTGGTTCCTTCTTCCTTGCATAAACAAAAAAAGCACAGATATATTTAGTCAGAGAATGACAGGAGAGCCGAAGCCAGAGAGTAGAGAATTCAGAAGAATCAAGTTCAGGAACACGAGAGCAAGATAGATCGTTGCGTACATATAGACAACAGCCACCTTTGGCTTTGAAATGAGAAGAGAGAAAGTAGGAGGATACAGAAAAGGGTTTGCTATCAGTTGTCTCACCCAGCTGAGTCTCAGTAAGAAAGAGAAGGTGAGGTTTAGAGGTGAAGAGGTGGTGCTCAACAGAGCGAAAGTTACAGGAAAGGCCGCGAATGTTACAGAAATGAAGAAGTAGTCAGTCAGACAGTGGCTCCAGGCAGCTCTTTGAGTCGTCACCGGGAGATGGGCGGATGGTGGGGGCATTTATGGTCCCCCCCCAAGGGGACTCCGAGGCACGATTATCATTAGCCTTTTTTTAAACAAATTTGAAAAGGAAGTGTAGTGTGTAGCGTGTATGTAGTTTCGTGTTGACAGTTGGAGAAACTTGTATTGGAGAGCATGCTGGTCTACTCTCTGTGTTACTGAGACACTGAAAAAGTTCAGCAAGGGGGATGGTTAGGAACAAGTCCTGAGGGCTGATGAAACGAGAGCTCCAGCTCTCCCTGTCATCAGCTTTCCATCCACCTAGGGAGTACTGCCCTGCTCGACTGGTGCTACAGCCTACTCCTCTGAGTAGTCCTGTTGCAGTGTACAGGCTGTGTCTGCAGTGTGTTGAGGTGGTCCTGTTGCAGTATAAAGGCCGAGTCTGCAGTGTGTTGAGGTGGTCCTGTTGCAGTGTAAAGGCTGTCTCTGCAGTGTGTTGAGGTACTCTTGTTGCATTGTAAAGTCTGAGTCCGCAGTGTGTTGAGGTAGTCCTGTTGCAGTGTACACTCTGCAGAGTGTTGAAGTAGTCCTGTTGCAGTGTGTTGAGGTAGTCCTGTTGCAGTGTACACTCTGCAGTGTGTTGAGCTAGTCCTATTGCTGTGTACAAGCTGTGTCTGCAATGAGTTGAAGTAGTCCTGTTGAAATGTACAGGCTGTGTATGCAGTGTGTTGAGGTAGTCCAATTGCACTGTACAGGCTGTGTCTGCAGTGTGTTTAGGAAGCCCTTTTGCAGTGTACAGACTGTCTGCAGTGTGTTGAGGTAGTCCTGTTGCAGTGTACAGGCTGTGTGTGCTGTGTTGATGTAGTCCTGTTGCAGTGAACATGTGTCTGCAGTGTGTTGAGGTAGTCCTGTTGCAGTATACGGTCTGCAGTGAATTGAGGTAGTCCTGTTGCAGTGTACAGTCTGCAGAGTGTTGAGGTAGTCCTACTGCAATGTGTTGAGGTAGTCCTGTTGCAGTGTACACTCTACAGTGTGTTGAGCTAGTCCTATTGCTGTGTACAGGCTGAGTGTGCAGTGTGTTGAAGTAGTCCTGTTGCAGTGTACAGGCTATGTCTACAGTGTGTTGAGGTAGTCTTGTTGCAGTGTAAAGGCTGTGTCTGCAGTGTGCTGAGGTAGTCCTGTTGCAGTGTACAGGCTGTGTCTGCAGTGTGTTGAGGTAGTCCTGTTGCAGTGTACAGGCTTTGTCTGCAGTGTGTTGAGGTAGTCCTGTTGCAGTGTACAGACTGTGTCTACAGTGTGTTGAGGTGGTCCTGTTGCAGTGTACAGGCTATGTCTGCAGTGTGTTGAGGTAGTCCTGTTGCAGTGTACAGACTGTGTCTACAGTGTGTTGAGGTAGCCCTGTTGCAGTGTACACGCTGTGTCTGCAGTGTATTTAGGAAGTCCTTTTGCAGTGTACAGACAGTCTAGAGTGTGTTGAGGTAGTCCTGTTGCAGTGTACAGGCTGTGTGTGCTGTGTGTTGATGTAGTCCTGTTACAGTGTACAGGCTGTGTCTGCAGTGTGTTGAGGTAGTCCTGTTGCAGTGTACACGCAATATCTGCAGTGTGTTGAGGTAGTCTTGTTGCAGTGTACAGGCTGTGACTGCAGTGTGTTGAGGTAGTCCTATTGCAGTGAAGAGGTTGTGTCTGCAGTGTGTTAAGGTAGTCCTTTTGCAGTGTACGCTCTGCAGTGTGTTGAGGTAGTCCTGTTGCAGTGTATACTCTCCAGTGTGTTGAGCTAGTCCTGTTGCAGTGTACAGGTTGTGTCTGCAGTGTGTTGAGGTAGACCTGTTGCAGTGTACAAGTTGTGTCTGCAGTGTGTTGAAGTAGTCCCTGTGGCTGCACTGTGGGGTGGTGCTACTACTTTGCGGCCGGGTTGTGTTAGGAAGAATTCCGCCACCGTATTCCCTGCGTGTCGTAAAAGGCGACTAAAAGGGGCAGGGTGAGGGGACTGGGACCCCCTCCTCTGTTTTTAGGGTGAGGAGACTGTAGCACCAGTCGAGCAGGGCAGTACTCCCAAGGAAGATGGAAAGCTGATGACAGGGAGAGCTGGAGCTCCCGTTTCATCAGCCCTCAGGACTCGTTCCTGACCATCCTCCTTTGCTGAACTTTTTCAGTGTCTCAGTTACACAGAGAGTAGCCCAGCATGCTCTCCAATACAAGTTTCTCTAACTGTCAACACCAAACTACATACGCGCTACACACTACACTTCCTTTTCTAAATTTAGTAAAATGGCGCACGAAAATCTTGCCTCGGAGTCCCCAGGGGGGGGGACCATAAATGCCCCCACCATTCGCCCCTCTCCCGGCAACGGCTCAAGGAGCTGCCTGGAACCACCGTCTGACTCACTCCTTCTTCATTTCTGTAACATTCGCGGCCTTTCCTCTAACTTTCACGCTGTCGAACACCACCTCTTCTCCTCTAAACCTCACCTTCTCTTTCTCACTGAGACTCAGCTGTCTGAGGCAACTGACAGCAAGCCCTTTTCTGTATCCTCCTACTTTCTCTATTCTCATTTCAAAGCCAAAGGTGGCTGTTGCGTATATGTACGCAACGATCTATCTTGCTCTCGTGTTCCTGAACTTGATTCTTCTGAATTCTCTGCTCTCTGGCTTCGGCTTTCCTGTCATTCTCTGACTAAATATATCTGTGCTGTTTACTTATCTCCTAATTCTACTGACTATCAAAAATTCTTTGACTATCTTACTTCTACGATGGAGCACATTCTGTCCATTTCTCCTTTCTCTGAAATCTCCATTCTAGGAGATTTCAATGTTCACCACCACCTTTGGCTCTCCTCTCCTTCCACTGATCAACCTGGTGAACAAGCCTACATCTTTTCTATCCTTAATGACCTAGAGCAGCTTGTACAGCACCCTACCCGTATCCCTGACCGCCTTGGAGAGAGTTCCAACATACTTGACCTTTTCCTAACAACTAATCCTTCTGCTTACACTGTTCATCTTTTCTCTCCGTTGGGCTCCTCCGATCATAATCTTATTACCTTAACATGTCCAATCGCTCCAGTACGGCCTGTGGACCCTGCAAAGAAACGCCGCCTGTGGCACTTTGGAGCTGCAGATTGGGAGGCCCTCAGGCAGTACTTCTTTGATTTTCCATGGAATGATTATTGCTTCCATGGCCG
>JAGKTI010035013.1:0-11343 GCA_018397915.1 Birgus latro | reverse complement strand
TGTTGGCACCAGTAATGTTCCTGATTTACATAAATGATATGGTAGATGGAGTAAACAGTTATGCAAGTCTGTTTGCTGATGATGCCAAGATCTTGAGGAAGGTAGAGGTTGAGGAGGACTGTAAAATGCTGCAGGAGGATCTGGATAGGATACATGACTGGAGCCGGATGTGGGAAATGAAATTCAATGCAAAAAAATGTAAAATATTGGAAATGGGTAAAAGCACCAAGAGACCATCACTGAACTATATGATGGGTAATGAACCAATCACAAAAGCGAGAGAAGAGAAAGATTTAGGAGTGCTGTTCCAGGATAGTTTGTCACCTGAAAAACACATCAACAAGATAGTTAGAGAGACATATAAACTCTTGACCAATATAAGAGTGGCATTCCATTACATGAATGAAGAGATGATGAAAAAACTGATAGTGGCCATGATCCGCCCCAGGTTAGAATATGCGGCAGTAGTGTGGTCCCCACACAAAAAGAAAGATATAAACAAGATTGAGAGAATACAAAGAACAGCAACCAAGATGGTCCCCAGTTTGGCAGATCTGTCATATAGTGAGAGGCTAGAAAGGCTGGATTTGCCATCCTTAGAGGAAAGGAGAGAGAGGGGTGACATGATTGCAGTGTTCAGGACCATGATGGGAGTAGATAAAATTGATAGAGAAGATCTGTTTTTATGGGATAAGAGAGCAACAAGAGGACATGTACTGAAACTGAAGAAGCCGCGCTGCTTGAAGGACATCAAGAAATATAGTTTTCCGTATAGATGCATAGACCTGTGGAATAGACTGGACAAAGAGATCGTCCAGTCTAAAAACTTAAACGAGTTTAAAGCTAAATTTGACTTATTGAGAAACAGAGACGGGACCCCACGAGCGTAGCTCATTTCCTGTATATCACAATTAGGTAAATACAATTAGGTAAATACACAGGTCGCCGACGGAGGCAGACGTCTTCCTGGATCGCAGGGAAATAATTTCTGAATCAGTGGCGAAAGGAGACCAGCCTATTGTGATTATGTGAGTGAGTGCGTGAGTGGTGGTCCCGTCAGACATTAGTTAGAAAAAAACGCAGGTTTCGGGATAAAGAGAACAAGATACATTGGAATAGAAAAGTTTCCATATGGTTGTATCATGGCGGAAAGCGACGGGAGTTTGTTTACATCTGGCAAAAGGGAATTCGTGGGCTTCTCCGACGAAGATGCAGGAAAAGGAAGTTCAAAACTAAATCAAACAAGAGTAGCAGGAGTAGAAAAAACAGTGGAGAGGAATGTCCAGGAATTTAAAAAGTTATGGGTAGTAATTAGAGAGCTGCAGGAGCAGACCTTAGAACAGGAGAGAGAGATCAAAGTTTTACAGAACAGCTGGAAAAAGTTTGCACATGCAGTGCGGAACAAGGAAGAGAAGTCGTGGAATTAAAAGTGAGTAATGAATCTGCCACAAATGAAATAAAACAGCTCAAGAGGGAAAACAAGAGGTTGGAAGAAGAAAGAGACAGAATGAAAAGTAAAGTAGATGAGTATGATTCAAAATCAAGGGTGCAAGATGAACATATTAAGGAAATCAAGGAGCAACATAAGGGGTGGAAGAAAATTCAGGAGGAAGGGAATGTAAATTTGAAAGAGATTATAGAACAACAAAGCAAGGAAAAGGTGGAGAAGGAAGTGGTTAGGGTACTGAAAAGTAAAGAATCTTTAGTCAGGGATGTAGTAGATAAGAAAAAATGTGTAATAATTTTAGGGGTAAAAGAAAAGCGTATGACAATAAGATCTGAAAGAGAAAAAGAAGAATTGAGTAAAGTTATAGAAATAATATCAGTAGTCATGGAGGGTAACAACGAAGACCAAGAAGAGATTGAGGAAGTGTTTAGGTTAGGTAAGTACGAGGAAGGAGGGGCAAAGCCATTGAAGGTGAAGTTCAAGTCCCAGGTAGTAGTAAATGAAATCATGAATAGGACATGGAAATTAGCAGACAAAGAGAGGTTCGAAAATGTTTGGCTAAGGAGAGAGGCAAATGAGGAAGAAAGAGCTAAAATAAAGGAGTTAGTAAAGGAAGCTAAGGCAAAAAACGAACAGAGAATGGAGGAGGAGAAGACAGTGTTTTATTGGAGAGTTATGGACCAGAAATTGAGGAAATGGTACTGACAGAGAGGAGGAGAGAAGAGGGTATAAGTAATAATGAAAAAAGTTTGAAAGTGTCGTACACTAATGTTGATGGATTAATATCGGCAGTGTTAGAAATCAACGATTTCTTGAGGGTACATGAACCTGATGTTATGTGCTTTGTAGAGAATAAGTTAAGGGAGAATACTGATATCCATATGGGAGATGGCAAATACAAATTGTGGAGAAGAGACAGAAAAGAAAAAATGGGAGGAAGAGTGATGATAGCAGTGAAGAACAACTTAAGTGTAGATTCTGTGGAAATGGGAGAGGGTAGGGCCGAAGTGATAAACATGAAATTAGAAACTGGAGAGATCTTTAAGAGAGATATAGCAGTAGTATATGTTCCACCTAAGACAAGAGCATGGATTGATGGTGAATACCAGATATTGTCAGACATGGTTCGTTATCTACAGAATGTGATTGAGAAAAGTAACAATATAATTTTAATGAGTGATTTTAATTGTAAAGAGGTGAACTGGGAGGAATGGGACTCGGGAGGCGGCAAAGATTTGTGGGGCAGTACATTGTTAAACATTGTAATGAATAACGTAATGACGCAGTGGGTCAAAGAAGAGACACGATTCCGAGGTGATGACACACCAGCAAGATTAGATTTACTGCTAACCAAAGAACCTGACATAATTGAATCCTTGAAATATCTGTGTCCTGTAGGAAAAAGTGATCACGTGGTCATTGAGTTCCAGATGATAATAGGGAACGTGGTGCCAAGAGACGAGCTTTATAGGCAAGGAAGATACAACTTTGGGAAAGCAAACTTTACAGAATTGAGAAAATTTTTGAAAATGCAAATTGGAGGAAATTCAGAGATGCAAGAGAGATTCAGAGGAAGTGAGAATCTTTCTAGACCTCTAATTCAGGAGTGGAAAAGTATGTTCCAAGAGTAAGTGGGAAAGAAAACAGGAAAAAGGAGTGGTTTAATAGAAGGTGTATGATAGTGAAAAAAGAGAGGGACATGGCATGGAACAAATGGAGAAAGAGAGGTAATAACAGACCAAAGGAAGAATATAAAAGAACTAGAAATGAATATACAAGAATTCATAGAGAGGAAGAAAGGAACTTTGAAAAAGGTATAATCGACAAATGTAAGGATGAACCCAAATTGTTTTATAGATTTGTTAATGGGAAATTGAAACAAAAGGAAGGAATCACCAAACTGAAAGTAGAAGGAGAGGACTATAAAGATGCGGAAGTGCAAGCTGAAATAATGAACAAACGTTTCCAATCAGTTTTTACTGATGAATGGGAGTTTGTGGAGGGGGAGGGAGTGACTAGGAATGTAGTGATAAAAGATATAAAAGTGGAAGTGTAGGAAGTGTACAAATTACTGGAAACTCAAGATGTAAGGAAAGCCCCAGGACCAGATGGAAATTCAAATTGGGTACTGAAGGAATGCAGAGAACAACTGCCGGATAAGATTCACAGTTTAATTGTGTGTTCGCTGGAAGAAGGGAAAGTTCCTCGGGAATGGAAGAGAGCAAATGTGGTATCAATTTACAAGGGAGGAAACAAGGAAGAACCCTTGAACTATAGACCAGTGTCCCTAACCAGCATCGTTGCGAAATTGTGCGAGAAGATTCTGAAAGATGGGTTGATAAAATATCTGGAAGAGATGAATATTTTGACTGAAAGTCAATTTGGATTCAGAAGTGGAAGGTCATGTGTTTCCAACTTGTTGAGCTTTTACTCAAGAGCGATTGATGTGCTACAGGAGAGAGACGGTAGGGTGGATTGTGTATATTAAGATTTGGAGAAGGCCTTTGACAAGGTACCCCATAAGAGACTAATGTGGAAATTAGAGCATATCTGACGACTGAAGGGTAACCTCCTGGAATGGATGAGAGACTTTTTGAGAGACAGACAAATGAGGACATTAATAATGGACAGGACGTCTGGATGGAGAGAAGTAACAAGTGGTGTCCCACAGGGCTCGGTGTTGGCGCCAGTAATGTTCCTGATTTACGTAAATGATATGGTAGATGGAGTGAACAGTTATGCAAGTCTGTTTGCTGATGATGCAAAGATCTTGAGGAAGGTAGAGGTTGAAGGGGACTGTAAAATGCTGCAGGAAGATCTGGATAGGATACATGATTGGAGCCGGATGTGGGAAATGAAATTCAGTGCAAAAAAAATGTAAAATATTTGAAATGGGTAAATGCACCAAGAGACAGTCACTGATTTATTTGATGAGTAATGAACCAATAGCAAAAGTGAGAAAAGAGAAAGATTTAGGAGTGCTAGTCCAGGATAGTTTGTCACTTGAAAAACACATTAACAAGATAGTGAGAGAGACATATAAACTCTTGACCAATATAAGAGTTGCATTTCATTACATGAATGAAGAGATGATGAAAAAAATTGATAGTGGCCATGATCCACCCCAGGTTAGAATATGCTGCAGTAGTGTGGTCCCCACACAAAAAGAAAGATATAAACAAGATTGAGAGAATACAAAGAACTGCAACTAAGATGGTTCCCAGTCTGGCAGATCTGTCATACAGTGAGAGGCTAGAAAGGCTGGATTTGCCTTCCTTAGAGGAAAGGAGAGAGAGGGATGACATGATTGCAGTGTTCAGGACCATTATGGGAGTAGATAAAATTGGCAGAGAAGATCTGTTTTTATGGGATAAGAGAGCAACAAGAGGACATGGACTGAAACTGAAGAAGCCACGCTGCTTGAAGGACATCAAGAAATTTAGCTTTTTGTATAGATGCATAGAGCTTCGGAATAGAGTGGACAACGAGATCATCCAGTCTAAAAACTTAAACGAGTTTAAAGCTAAATTTGACTTACTGAGAAAAAGAGACGGGACCCCACGAGCATTGCTCATTTCCTGTATATCGCAATTAGGTAAATACACACACACTGGCAGGGGTACCCACCATTGCCAGGCAAAAAAGGCAAATGCGCTGATCCTATTTGTTCTTATTGAATCTTTCTTTGTACTCCAGAAAGACCATCTACCTCTATGCTTTTGAATAGGGACTCTGTCCAGCAACTTTCTTTTTCAGTTTTCGCAGACTAACACATAGTATCTGTGCGCACTTGTTTAGTATTACCGGTTACCTTAGATGACCTCGAAGGTCAGCCTTACATAGCCTGTGTCTGAACTGGAGGTCATGTGAGTCTCCTTGCCAAAAATTGGACTGGTGGGTCCAGTCATTCGAGTGTGTATTCCCAATGACCTCAAATGATCTTGGAGGTCAACCCCACATAGCCTATATCTGAACCGGAGTTCATGTGAGTCTCCATGAAAAAATTGGGCTGCAGGGGTACCTAGCTTTACCTGGGCCAAAAAAGATGAACACTACAGGTGACCTCAAATGACCCAGATCTGGATTTTGACCCTCCTTAAACCATCCTTGGTCACCTGATTCAGAATGTATATGGATCTGGGGGTCTCTGGCCCTTGGTTTGGGCATGATTGGAGGACAAACAAACATACAAACAATGTAGCTCTTTTATAGATACAGATACTGTGTACTGTATATACATATAAAGAGACGGAGGGGGGGGGATACTCACGAGAATTGGGTTCAGTCAGGACAAACGTGGCATAAAAAGAAAATAATAGTGGCGAAGTATATTTTTTCTTCTTTGAAAATAGTGAGGGAACACTGTTCTTCCTGTGTAGATAGTGGGGAAATGATGTTCTCTTCCTCCATTCCCCCTCCCCTACACTATTGGGTGCTAGAGATGAGTAAATATGTTGTACTGTGAGGACCTTTTTGCAAGTTATATGGTATTTTCAGCTGATATTGATACAGAGAACACTAATGGTCACAGCATAGTCTTAAGGTGAATTATTATTATTACCTTTGGGAAAGAACTTTTTGTATGGTGTGTTTCCAATGGTCATTGTCATCAGATATTGTGGCTTAAATTTTTGAATATTAGCAGTGGCCATGTGTTCATATGAATGCTTATGTAGTACCAGTATTTGGTGGTGAAAGGGAATATATTAAGATCATTCTTTGTTACTTCTCCCCCCTTTTCCAACCCAGACACCTACGAGGCAACTGGTTAGCCTACTGGGAGCATGAGATTGGCAGGAGTGAGCAGGACATCCGCTTCAACTTCAAGCAGATAAAACTTCAGACATTCTCTGGTCACACCAACAGTGTCAAGTCCATTCATGTCCTTGACAATGAGAACTCCTTCATCTCTTGTAGCAAGGACAAGACTGTCAAGCTCTGGTCTCTCCGGAACCAGGTGGGTTTCAAAAACCACTGAATCCCTCATTGTCTCTATCAGCAGACTTAGTTAAATGTATTATTTGGAAGTGATAGATAATTATTACAGTAATCTCACAATATCTGATACAATAGAACCAAAGTCTTGTCCAGGTAATGGCTTCGTCTGGATAATGGACTTCTTCCCTGGCCCTCCTTCTAACATAACCTAACTTTGAAAGCCACTGTAAAAGGCCGCTATATTACAAGTAAATCGTACAACGCTCGTTCCAATTGTTTAACACTAATCTGTCTGGTCAAGCAGACTTATAAACCACGACCAAGCAATTGCCATGGTCAAGCAGACCCATCAGCCACAGACAAGCAATCACCACTTGGTAAGCTACCCAGCCAGACAGGGCGGCACCACTGGGCTGTTCCTGCCCGGCCGGGTGGAAATGTTCGCATGACCGTTATTTCCAACTGGACGCAAGCATTTAATCCAGATAATATGGAAAAATGTACGAGTAATGGTTTTGAACAGGCAGATCACAACATCCAGGTAATGGATTGTCCAGGTAATGGCTGTCTGGATAATAGAGGAATTACTGTCATGGTACTGTATCAGTTAAAATAAAATCAGTTATGGGTATAGAATTTTAGAATTGCATTGAATGGTGTACAATTATAAGTACAGAATTTTAGAATTGTGTTAAATACTTTGCCATTTGCGAGTACAGATTTTATAATTACTGTATATTTAATGCTAGCTATTTCACTTATGAGTATAGAATTGCAGAACTGTATTAACCCTTTCCAAACTGTAGACCTCATATGAGGCACAGTTAAGGACTGCACAGGCCAAGCTGCAAGTTTGATATACATTGGTTATAAAACAGTGACTCAAAAGAGGTATGCCACCTTACAAAGAATCAGCCCGGCAGGAGTGAATATTATATCAGTTATGGGTATACAATTTTAGATTTGTATTACAGCATCAGGTATGAGCATTGAATTTAGAATGAAAGAAAAGCATTTGGGAGCCAAATGCTAATTGCCCACCGGAATATGCTGTTGGCGAAAACCAAGATTTAGGCCATGTCTTGATACCCTGAAAGTTTCATGTTGATAGCTCAAGCCATTGATGAGATACAGTGGTACCAAAGGCAGGTGATAAAAACTAGTTGACCTTTGGCAGCCATTTTGGTGACCTTGACCTTGGCCCCGAGTGTCCATTTTCGAACTCGTCCAAGATTTTGGCCATATCTTGATACCTTGAAGGTTTCATGTTGATAGCTCAAACCGTTCATGAAATGTAATGGTGCTACAGGTGGTCAATATAAACCAGATGTCCTTTGGCAGCCATTTTGGTACCTTGACCTTGACCCTGAGTGCCCATTTTTGAACTCATCCAAGATTTTGGCCATATCTTGATACCCTGAAGGTTTCATGATAGCTCAGGCTGTTCATGAGATATAGTGGGAACTGACACACCCACACACACACAGTCACACACTCACATACTGGTATTGAGGAGGAAATAAAAAATAAGATTTCGAGAGACATTTAGGAGATGGCAAATATAATGAACATATTGAAGGAAATATCGGAGGAAATTTGTAGTAAAAACATAGAGGAACACAAAAGGCTAGGGAAATATGAGAGAAGTAAATCAAGGCCTCTGAAAGTAACCTTCCAGAGTGTAAACGCTGTGGAGGAAATACTGAAAAATGCAAAAAACTTAAGGAAAAGAGGATTTCAAAAATGTATGGATAAAAAGATGCCTAACTCAAGAGGAACTGGGTTTACTAAAAGAGAAGAGGGAGGAGGCAAAAACAAAGAATGATTGAAGATCAGAGGAAGAGAAAAACACATTTTTTTACAAAGTAATTGGATTGCTGGTATAAAAGTGGTACATAAACAGGAGGGAATAAAATAGAGGAGGATAGGAGACCCAAATTATGACAAGTATGTAAACAAGATGATTAAGTTTATGTACTCAAATGTAGATGGAATGGTATCTACTGTGGGGTGACATAGGATTGGATAATGAATGAATGAATGAAATGAATGATTATATTAAAGAAAAGGAACCACTTATTGTCTGCCTAACTGAAACAAAATTAACATCAAGGATATCAAACGATACCCTAAACCTAGAGGAATATAATATATGGACAAGAGACAGGAGCTTAAAAAAAGGAGGAGGAATTATGATATTAACAAAGAAAAATCTGCAAGTCAAAGAAATAGAACTAGATATACCCTCACAGGTAGAACTGATCGCAGTAGAGATTAGTACGTCTGGAGGGAAAATAATTGTGGTAAATCTATACATGCCACCCAGATCTAACATTTGGGAAAAAGATGAATATGAAGACCTGACAGAGAGTACAGTTCAAAGTTTAAGAGCATTGCTACATAGAGTGGAGGAGAAATCTGAAAGAATTATACTATCTGGAGATTTTAATACAAATATAAATTGGAATACTGTACTCTAGATATAAAAAAGCCAGGAAAGCTGTTGGGACCAAAAAACTCCTGGACCTTGTGCAGGAGTTTTTCCTAACACAACATGTAAAAGAAAGCACCAGAAAGAGAGGACTAGATGTACCATCAGTACTAGATCTTATATTTACTAGGCAAGAAAATGATATTGACAGCATTATGTATCACCCTCCATTCGGCAAAAGCAACCATGCAGTATTAAATTGCAACTTCAAGATTGCAAATGACATAGTTAACATAATGAAAGCTACAAAAAGAGCCTTAACGATAAAAATGGAAACTACCACGACCTAAAGAAATACTTCTTAGAAATAGATTGGGAAAAGGAGCTTACAGGACAAGATTTAAATGTTATACATAGAAAATTCTGTGAACTTGATGAAATAGGAGTCCAAAATTACATTCCATGGCACATGGAAGCAGAAATGACGATAAAGAAATGGTTTAATAAAGAATGGAAAAAATCAGATGAAAAAGTGACTTGTTGTGGAATAGATACAGAAGATACAATAGTGAGAGGGCATATAACAACTATAAACAGGCAAGAAATGAATACACAAGGATAAGGAGAGAAACCCAAAAACAGTTTGAGTGAGGACATCATTAACAAAAGTAGTGATCAACCAAAACTATTTTACAGCTACATCCGAAGCAAAACCAAAGTAAAAGACAAAATACAATCCATTACAGATGAAGGGATCCTCAATACACAAGAGAAAGATATTTGTGAAGCACTAAAGAAGAATTTCCAATCGGTTTTTACATAAGAAAATAATTTTGAGTGGAATGATACAGAACATGTATACAAGTATCAGAAAAAGAAATACAGGAGGAGTTAAGTAAATTAGACAGAGGAAAAGCAAATGGTCCAGACTAAATTTCTTGTTGGGTGCCATGTGAATGTGCAAAGGAGTTAAGTAGACCGTTATATTTAATACTGTATTTAAGGAATCCTTGGGTCAAGGTAAACTACCTGATACTTGGAAGAAAGCAAACATTGTCCCCTTATTCAAGAAAGGGAATAGACAAAATCCACTCAGCTACCGACTGGTATCACTGACCAGTGTAGTAAGTAAGATATTGGAAAAGCTGATAAGAAAAGTTTGGGTAAACCATCTAGAAGAACACAATATGATAACAGAAAGGCAGTTTGGTTTCATAAAGGGAGAATCATGTGTTACTGATCTGTTAAGCTACTATGACAGAGTTGCAGAAACATTACAGAAAAGAGATGGAGGGGTGGACAGTATCTATCTTGATTTCAAGAAACCATTTGACAGAGTACAACACCAAAGACTCTTATGGAGACTACCATCAAGGAGGAATCCGAGGTAAACTGTACTGTTGGATGCAAGATTTTCTCAGGAAAAGGGAAATGAGAACAGTACTAAAAGGAAGCTACTCATCGTGGAGGGAAATGAATAGTGAAGATCCACAGGGCTCAGTGTTGGCACCAATTATGTTTTTAGTGTATATAAATAACATAGATAGTAATATTGTAAATGAAAGCTGTTTAAACGTTTGCGAATGATGCAAAAATGCAAAGGAGAATTACTAACACAGACTCTTGTAAAGAACTACAAGAAGAATTAAATAAACTTCATGAATGGAGTAATAAATGTCAAATGGAATTCAATGTGGACAAGTGTCATGTAATCAAGTTTGGTAAAAGTGGGAAAAGACCAGATTGGGATTATAAGCTAGGAAGTAAAACTCTACACATATCAGAAAGAGCGAAAGACTTAGGTGTGATTATCAGTAACAGACTATCTCCAGCTGACCACATAAATGAGAAGGTATGGAACATGTATACATTGCTTGCAAATATGAGAATAGCATTCACATACATAATTGAAAACATGCTGAGGAAGAGAACAACATCCTTCATCAGACCAACCCTGGAGTATGCATCAGTAGTCTGGAATTCCCATCTCAAGAAACACATAGATAAGATCGAAAAAGTTCAAAGGGCTGCTACGAGATGGGTATCAAACTTAAGGTATCTAAACTATGAAGAAAGACTAGAAAAACTGAATCTGCCAACACTACAGGAGAGAAGAAAAAGAGGAGACATAATTATGCTATATAAATGCATATCAGGGAAGGAGGAAATAGACATAAATGAATATATAACCCATGGGGAAGCATCAGCAAGAGGACACTGCAAAAAACTGCATAAAAAGAGTGATGATAAAGATGTAAGGAAATTTAGTTTCCCAAATAGGGCAGTTGATCAATGGAATGCATTACCAAATGAAATAGTGTATGCTAAAACAATTCATAAATTTAAGGAGATGTATGATGAAAATGGTGTGTGACACGGGACAGTATGAGCTTGACTCACTCCTGTAAAGATACATTTAGGTAAGAACACACACACACACACACACACACACACACACACACACACACACACACACACACGGGTCGTAGAGGGAGAGAGACGGAGCTGCTCCTGGATCGAGGGGAAA
>JAGKTI010035012.1:0-11343 GCA_018397915.1 Birgus latro | reverse complement strand
ACCCTCTCATGAATGGGACAGCTCCATTACTCTATTCCAGCCGACACCAGACACTCATACTTAACTGAGAGAGAGAGGGGGGGGTATTTTTCAAGTAACAACGTAAGTAGGGTGTGGGACAGTGAGGACCGCGGGGGTGAGGAGGGAAAGGTGTTCGTGGGTGTTGGGGTGGGCCGGGATCGACGACGCGTTTTCTGTGAATGACTGTAGAGTAGGTAGGAATACAGTAATGAGCTGGACATAATAAAGCAGATAGGCAGGTAGGAGAGGAGGGCGTACATAGGTAAGTGGATAGGTAGGTAGGAACGTATGGGAGTGTGTGTTAATATGGAATACCTAGGAGTACAGAAGTGTGTTGGTAATGGGTAAGGAGGAAGGTAGGTAGGGAGGTTGGCAGGCAAGTAGGAAAGTAGGTGAGTTATTAGGGAGCACTTTAAAATACTTATGTGAGGTGGTGATAGTTAAGGACGAAGGTAGGTAGGTAGAGGTGGGTATGTGTGTAACTGAGGAGTGCGTTGGAATATAGATGTGAGGGTGATTGGTAAGTAGGAAAGTAGGTAGGAAAGTGAGTGAGTATGTGAGTTATTAGGAAGTAAAGGGCGGTATATAAAGGAATAAGGAAGCAAGGCCCGGCCACTGGGGTCACAGGTGATGTACCGGTACTGTAAATAAACACCATCTTTGACACACTGACGCTCACTGCAAGAAAGAATCATGGGAAATACTTCAGCCGTATCTAAATGCATGATCACGAAGACTGTTTAGATCTGAAAATAATGTAAGTCAGAAACGAGAAACTAACGAGGAGAGTGCTTGTGAGTGAGGTGGAGGGGGAGGAGAGGGAGGGGGAGACCGAGGGTGAGATGGAGGGATGAAGTCGAGAGGTATAATGAGAGAGGAAAATGTGAGCTGGGAGGAAGGCAGTGAAATGGCGGGGGACAGGGCGACATGGAGGTGATTTGTTTGTGGCCACCTCTTACAGGATTAAGGCGTCTGACAATAGAAAGACAGATGGATGAAAATAGACTGATAATAATTAAAAGGGAAGAAAAAAGATTAGGTTCAAGATTTAGAAGGTTTGGTAGTAAGTTCTAAGACACAGTTTAGGTTCAAATGATAAATATAAGTACACTTCCAGAAAGACTCGCAGCTGGAGTCATGATCATCATCATCATCATCGTCATTATCACTCTCTCCCCCGTCGAAGAAAGAAATGAAGAAGGATCCGTAACAAGGAAAGTGTCAGTACCAAAGTAGGAGAACTGTCGCACTGTAAAATACGGATCACTTAGACTTGGGAGAGAGAGAGAGAGAGAGAGAGAGAGAGAGAGAGAGAGAGAGAGAGAGAGAGAGAGAGAGAGAATAGCAAAACTGCACTAAAACATCATGAACTGTCCCAGTTAGTACAGGTGGGTGATCCCGCTGGCGACTGCTGACACTTACGGCGGGAACCAACAAACACTGCAAATCACGCCAGTCACCATATTTTCTTTTCCTTTTTATCAGTCCCCGCCCCGGAGGGGTTCGGGGACGGGTATTATTTTCACTCGGTTTGGCTGTTTGTTTGTTTGTTTGTCTGCCTGCCTGCCTGTCTGTCTGTCTGTTAACAACTTTACGTGAAAACTACTGGTGCAATTTGGACTAAAATTACAGGGATGGTGGAGTATGACCTTCTGATCACCTGACTAAATGTTGGGCCACACTGGGCGAAGGCCCCAGTCTGTAGGCCCCCCCCCCCCCAAAAAAAAGGATGGGTAAAAATCGTTTTATCGCCATAACTCCTTTCAAATCCGTCATATCGACATGAAACCAAAACCTAACTCTTTCAAATCTGCATCCTGTAACATGCCTCATTACATCAGGGGGGGTCACCCCCCCAGTTAGCGGTAGGGGGGTCAATGTCAGGTAGGCCAGGCCTAAAATTTCAAATGGGCATAAATCTCGATGAGCATAGCCGTAAGTACTTGTAGGGAGATAGGGAGGTCGATTGTAGATCGTCGATGCACTGCCAGAATAGTCGTGAGACATAGTATGGCTCGAACTTGTCGCTGCTTATTAAAATGGTGTGTCGTCAGCTAAAGTGAATAGGTAGGTCTGTCTCTCTCTCTCTCTTTCTCACCTTTCCCCTTTGTGTATCAGCGAGGTGAGTTAGAGCACTCTTGGGTTACGATGTTTATTGTAAGTTGTACTGAATTGTGATTTATACCATAACTTTGCCTGACGGCAAAGCCTCCTAACTGACCCTTGTTTTATCGGGCCTGCTCTCCAACCTCTTCTCACCTGAAGGGAATCTCTCCGACATTATATACTGCTTGGAGAGGATGTGTGTGTGTGATGTGTCTGGTAGATTACCATTCACGTGGACTAACCGACTATGGTCCATCTAAAATATTGAGATCGTTTGGGCGTTGTCCCTCACGGAATTCCCCCTCCCGCGGCGTTGCCAATTTTTGTACTGGCCAAATTATCGGATTAGAGACAAAGTGCTATGTCCCCGCTCCCACCACACCACCCCTCTCTCTCTCTCTCTCTCTCTCTGCATATAAAATGTACATTTTATGTAGATTTATTACTATAAAAAGTCTATATGGTTTTATGACTTATTACAATTTGAGGGAAAGCCTCCTGACTCTGTCTCAACAGTGCTGTCAGGTTATGGATTCCAGTGCGCAACAGAAGGTCTGCCAAAAATTCTAAACCCAAATGGTGGAACTCCGACATTAAACATTGTCTGAAAGCCAAAAAATCTTGCATATAAAAACTATAATACCACAGAGTCAAAGTTATAAAAATTTTTACGATGCCCTTCAACGAAAAGCCAAAAAAAAAATTTAATTAAATGCAGTAAGAAAAACCTTGAGGCACATATTGCAAGTATCAGTAAATCAAATCCCAAAGAATTTTTCAGTTACATAAGAAGCAAAAAGGTAATAACTCCAACAATCGGTCCCTTGATCACAGATAACGGAGAGCACACTGATGATGAAACTATGATGGTGAAAATTCTTAATACGTTCTTCGCATCAGTATTTACAACAGAAAATATACATATGATTCCTGCTGTTTCCCCCATTCCTATAGAAGAGGGCAACATAATTACTGACATCACAGTTAGCGATTGCGACGTACTGCTTGCAATAAACAAATTAAAAGAGAATAAAACACCAGGACCAGACAAAATATCTCTACGTGTATTGAAGGAACTACAGAATGAAATATCAAAGCCTTTGTCTGAACTTTTCAACTTATCACTTAAGAGCAGTAAGGTGCCACATGAATGGAAGCTTGCCAACGTAACTCCATTATTCAAAAAGGGCAACAGAGCCCAACCAGAAAACTACCGCCCAATTAGTTTAACATCGGTGGTTTGCAAATTGCTCGAAACTATTATCAAAGACAAGTTTGTGAAACACTTAGAAACAAACAATCTCATCAAAGATTCGCAACATGGTTTTCGTAATAATCGCTCTTGCCTCACGAATCTGCTGGACTTTTTCAATGATATATTGAACATGTATGATGAGACTAAATCTGTTGACGTGGTCTACCTAGATTTTCAAAAGGCCTTTGACAAAGTTCCACACAAAAGACTCCTTCAGAAGCTAAAGGCACATGGTTTCAGCGGCAATGTTCTTGGTTGGGTAGAAAATTGGCTCTCTGGACGAAAGCAAAGAGTTTTAATTAATGGAAAAGAGTCAGACTGGATAAACGTTACAAGTGGAGTGCCACAGGGTTCCGTGTTAGGTCCTATTCTTTTCTTAATATATGTAAATGTTACTGATGAAGGATTGTGTTGTAAGATTTCAAAATTTGCTGATGATACTAAAATAGGTAACAGAGCAGATACAGTACTGCAAAGGCAAGCAATTCAGAGAGATCTTGATCAGCTGTTGAACTGGGCCCAAGTTTGGCAAATGGATTTTAATATTAATAAATGCAAAGTACTAAACATTGGCAGTAAAAATGTAAGAGCTAGTTATAGCATGAATAGTGTCCAACTTGACAGGGTAAACCACGAAAAAGACTTAGGAGTTATAATAACAGACGATTTGAAACCAAGCAAACAATGTACAGAAGCAGTGAAAAAGGCCAACAAATTGACTGGTTTCATAGGCAGAGCATTTGAATATAAGTCCGATAATATCATCCCCACTTTGTATAATTCCTTAGTACGCTCGCATTTGGAGTACTGCGTTCAGTTTTGGTCACCATATTATAAAAAGGATATGGAAAAGCTTGAAAGAATGTAGCAAAGGATGACAAAAATGATACCTAGACTGAGAAATAAACCGTACGAGGAACGTTTAGAAGCCTTGAATCTCTTTATCTTAACTGAACGGAGGATACGAGGAGATTTGATTCAAGTATTCAAAATATTCAAAGGACAAGATAACATGGCTGTCAATAAATACTTCACAGTTGATCACTCGAATTATACTAGAGGCAATGGGCATAAAATAATTGGCAAACGATTTCAGTCACATGAAGCTAAGCATTTCTTCTTCAATAGAGTTGTAAATATATGGAATAAATTGCCCTCCAATGTAGTAAATTGTAATACAGTACCAACCTTTAAAGGTCGCCTGGATAAATATTTGTCATCTAACCTCCAGCTTACTATGTTTACTCCCGAATAAAACACTTGTATAAATTTTCATTTTATTCTATTCTTTTAAAGCCTGGATCAGTTTACTAAATGCAAATATATGCACGTGATAATGTTTTAAGTTTCTTCCCGCAGAGCCCAACTGACACCACGGGATCACTATATTTACGTGTATCTGTAACTTTTGAATTCCTGCAGAGTCCAACTGAGACCACGGGATTATTAGCTATATTCAAATGTATCTGTTTCTTTTGAATTCCCACAGAGTCCAACTGAGACCACTGGATTATTGTATTCACGTTGTTATGTCTACAGTGTCTCATTGTCTGTAGACGCCCCGTTAACTCAGTGTACCCATACATAGTGTCATGCGTTATTTATTTATTCGATTGTTCATTGTACTTTACTACTTTCTCTTTCAGGTTATTCATACTGGTATATAATGAAGCTTTTCCTTTTCAGTCTTTCCTATATAATTTCCATGTCAGTTTTTCCATGCTGCATGGTGGTCTTTCTCACTTTTTCTTGCCAGTATTGGCTGGAGGGTTTGGAGGCGAGGGGAGCCTTCTTGCTTTACTATCCTTATCCTTCAGCATGTAGAGTTAGATCTTGTAGTCATAGTCTACTCTGTAACAAACAGCCTCGAAAGGACCATAAGGTCTGTTGCTGTTTGCTTTCCTGTGTACTCCTATGTACTCTCTCTCTCTCACCCAACAAGTGTGGCAGTGTCGGAAAGCGCGTTGCCAAGTGTTGCGGTATTTATAAAAAGTCATTGTTATTATTTAAAAAAATAGACATTTATAACACTATATAGCCTTATTAGAGAATTAAATATATATATATATACTGTAAATAAATTTCATTTAGAAGTAGTAAATAGCTGACATGAGACAGAATGGTGTGCATTGGTACAGGCTTGGCATCGCCGCAGGAGGGGGAATTCCCCTGAGGGACAACGCCCAAACGATCTCCATATTTTAGACTGACCATAGCTGGTTACCCCACTTGTTTGAATACGTCATGAAATTCTTGGTCGTCTGGACTACAAAGAGATTGTTTGCGAGACATCATATGTTAAGCACTCTTGTTGGTGTGGGACAACAAGATTGTGGATATACATTATGTGGATTGACATTCCTAGTGAGAAGCTGTGTATGTCTCCAGCAGACACTACATCCTGTACATTGTGTTATGAGACATATACTAGTGCCTATATAATGCCTACATAAAATCGTCAATTTTCAGTTGATTTACTCTAACTCTAATATATGTCATCTTTGACTAGATATCCTGTTGTGTTTATATGTCAGCACTAAAATGACTGCCTGGGACGGGTTTGCTGTGCCTTAGCATCGTTTCTTTCTTTCTTTCTTTCTTTCTTTTTCCTCCGTTTTTCACTTTCTGTATGGCTGGAGTGGGAGATCAAGCTAATCAGACTTCTTACTGGAAATTTGGTCATTATTATTATTATTATTATTATTATTATTATTATTATTATTATTACTGGGGTAAGCAGGGTCATCCATCATCCACTCACTCGATGTAGTATTACTTCAGATGATTAAGGTAAGTGACGAGCCGAAATTAGTGATTTCATGTGCATCGGGAAACCATTTGAAACGTTAGGAGGTAACAATGTTAGCCATAAATGAACTCCTGGTGGTCTAATGGATGTGCTTCATAGTGGCTAGAATCCGAAGGCAGGTTGAGTCTGTTACATATTGCCATTCATGGACACGGGACTGGTTACCCTTGGCTCAGAAAAATAGCTCAAGGCCCCTACACTACTGATTTCAGGAACAGTACAGGACTGGATGATGAATAACTATTAAGAACTCTAAATTCTGTGGAGTTCTTATTGATATTGTTGATATTTTCATTTTTTTTGGGGGGAAGGGTAAGATCTAGAAGGCTGGCGTTCCAAGACGGTTAGAGACTTGAAATTTTTAGGAGTGATGTACAGTATCTTGTTTTTTTTTTTTGTTTAATGTAAGGAAGAAGGCTCTTTTGGAGCAATTATTTTTTTTTCTAGCACTAGCGCACAAGCGCCCTCAATGTTATTTTTCAATTTTTGCTCTCTTGCGCAGAGAAACTGAGGAATCGATTGCTTTGCAAATGTTCCAGTGTGTAGTCGTCAACAAATACAGGTGCACATGAGTACTGGTACTGAAATCCAACAAACACTTTTTGAGATATTGAGGAAAATAAAAGTGGCCGCCTCATGCCTGAAAGTGCTAAATCGGAAAATATTGGGCCGATTTTGACCAAACTCGGTGGAAATGTAGTGGGTCATGAGGTTAGTCTGAATGACCTTGACCTTGATCTCAAGGTCACAGTTGTGAGTCACACCAAAAGTCCCTCAATATTAGGTCTTCAATGATAACAAAATCATTTTCATCTGGGATGTGGAGATCTTTGAATATTGTTTCAACAATTATTATTATTATTATTATTATTATTATTATTTTCATAATTAGTATTACCTGTACAAATTTCTACGATGCAGGATGGTATTTTGGCCACTTCGCCCTATACCGTTGTGCTAGATTCACCGTGTGTGTGTGTGTGTGTGTGTGTGTGTGTGTGTGTGTGTGTGTGTGTGTGTGCCCTCGCGCTCTGACTCGGCCTAGGCTAATTTGGTTTCAAGAATGTCTTCCACTACATACAGTTTTCCAACCATAATTTTTAGGAAGGTCAGCTCCCCTCACCAAATTCTGCAGTAGTAAAAGGAGGGCAAATATGGCTTTGGTATCATAGTACATGTTGCATAATGGACTGTCATCCGTAATGGGGCGTGACCCTCAGTGATTCTTGAGTCAGCCCCTTTCCAAAAATAAAAATAATCAGAAATAGGAGAAAGATTTGAATGAAATAGCCAGGTGAGTTCGTCTGGTTACCCCGAAAGTCTTGCACTACATATAATTTTTCAACCGTGATTTTTAGGGGAGGGGGGTGGTCTGCCTCCCCCCTTAACAAACTAAAAACTCTCAGAAGCAGTGACAGGAGAGCAGATATAGCTTTGATTTCTTAGTACATGCTGTACAATGGACTCTCATCCGTAATGCTATATTTAGTGAGCTTGACCCCCAGTGAATCTTGGAGGGGGTCAGCCTCCCTCCCAGAAACAGAAACGATAAAAAATAAGGGAAGTGAGCTCGTTGTTTTCAACGAAATCGGCATGCATAATATAGGACTGGGTTTGTAGATTCAAGTTTTCTCTGAAAAGCAGAGGAAGAAACTGCACATCTACATTACTACTACAACTATTACTCTTATTAAGCTTCGCCACATGAATGACGAAGCTTACTGTTTTCGTCAGTATTATTATTATTAACATTTTTCTTTGCGCTTTTTTTCTTCAATATTGATGATATTATGAGTACCGTAGGGTAACCCGTCTTTGTGCGAAATGTAAATGACATCGACCTATTTTTGAAGGTGATATACTCATTTTTATTCTAAAAATTGCACATTAGAAACTGAAATATCTCAGAAACTAATTGAGATACAGCTGTTTGGTTGAAAATCCTATGATTAAAATGTCTGCGGAATAATTTTGGCTTAATATTTTGCCATTTATCCTAGAGGAAAGTACCGAATTCATATCTGTTCAGTTTTATCCTTGCAACAAGTTTTAGAAAACACCACAACAGCTTTAAAACTGTAACTTTTCAGATATATAACTGTGGTCCCTCTTATGATCTGAAAGGAATATGGTTACAGTTAAGCATACAGCTAGCCAGTTACTGAGACAACGTAAAATTTACACATGCATTCTTCGACACCCTTGTCTTCAGATCTTGTTGATGGTACACAAAAAGTTACCATAGGGTCTTCAGATCTTGTTTATATTACACATACCTTATATACAAGAGAAAAAAAATTAGCTAACCTTCATTACTGTGGTTACTCACTAAGAATAGGTAACCAGCTACTGTTATCATTGCTGTTGTTATTGTTGTTGTTCTTTGAAGTAGTAGTATCATCATCATCATCATTATTATTATTATTGTTATTATTATTATTATTATTATTATCAACCAGATTACTGATTACGCCTTCCCTCACCTGGCTTAACTCGTCTTCTTGAGCCACTGTCCAGTATCTGAGAGTGAGAGGTTAAGCTGCAGCCCCGTTAAGTATATTTTTGCCTTCCTGGTACGCGGGGCTCCTCGTGTTTGACCTCTGCAGGCCGATGGTAGTATTTCCTTCTCACTGTAGTTTATTCACCTTAACCTGGCCTAGATTTTCGTCCTTTTGTTCCTTATTTCCTGAAGCGCAGTGGCAGAATTAGTCAATACTGCGGCTGTAATGCATTCCAACACTTTTTCATGACTAGCACGAGATTTTCCAATGTTATTCTCACTTCATAGCTCTGTATTCACGATAGAAGGATGGCTTTTTTATGCCTACTTAAAGTTGTTGTTTAACCCGGTTTGTTTGGCTGAGCAGGCCCGTTGGTCAAAGGCAAGCAACTACTTTTGCTGGGTCGTCATACACGTACAGTACATACACTGTGTAGGGATCCTGTGCCCCCTTGTGATTGACTACGACTCACTGGGTCAGACAAGTGTCCTTCCCACGGCGAGGTCAAGGGAAGCATGAAGTGGTTTGGCTCCCAGGTGAACACCGCCTCTGCCCCATTCAGGGTGTACAGCGCCGCCGCGTGTAGACCCCTCGTCAGCGCCACACCTAGTCAAATTGAACAAAGCATATACCTGCAGATAATTCCACTCCGCTGAGAATACGCACTGGAGCCTGAGAGTATCAATACTATCACTGTTAACCGTACCAAGGTCTGAATTAAGCAAGTAACGTGTTCCATCTAACGCCGGGTGATTTTTTTTTAAGCTGTGAGTCATAGGAACCAGCGTGTTAACAAATATCACCTGCCATTACATCACCTATCACTGCCTCTGATAAACACTCCAAACAAAACAAACAACTGGATCGCGGTGGATTTTTTAACTCCTATTTTTTCTGCGCATCCCCGTTATGTGTAGAGGAGGTGGAGCTTCGGCCATATTGCTTTCACAGTTAGTGGTGGCGACCATCATCCACTCACTTGATGTAGTGCTGCCTACTTCTTCCTTAGCCTTTATCATTCTTTTTCTGTGCCTGCCCTCCTCTCTTCCTATTTTTCCTATCTTTCCTGTCACTTCTTATTGCTTTTCTTTCTTTTACAGGTGGCTTTACATTGAGTGACAAGCCAAATGGTTTCCTGTAAGCCAGGAACCCATTTACAACGCTGGGTGGTAACCATATAACTAAACCATACGTGCTCCCTACGTGTCAACAAGTGGGTTGGTGGAGGGTTAGTGCCCCTCCCTGTAAAACAAATAACTCAAAGTCAAATGGCCACCCCTTACGGGATTATGGCGTCTGGCAATAGATAGATAGATAGATAGACCCTTGTTGACTCTGAAGGTTTCGTTACACGTTTCCTTTAGCGATTTATCATGCATATTACATTTTCAGATTCGTATGTTACTTTTTTTTCCTTTTAATATCGACATAGCTTGCCTCAGTAACACATAAAAGGATATTATGGTGTACCAGACAAACTAAATCGCTAGGGAAGAGGTGTTACGAAGCATCCCTAAGTGATCGTATTTATAAACTGTCTTAAGCTGGATTTGTGTTTAAGAGTATTTGTGTACGTCCACCTTCACTCCAACAGCCACTGTACACTTCACTAGTAAACCTGAGTGAATATTAAAGTGCAAAATATGAAGAACAACACGATCTGCGATAACTGTTTACAGATTTTAGGGACATTTATTTATCGGAAGAATTAATTACGATCCTTTATAATTACTCTCGATGCCGAACACGGACGCCTTCATGTGGCAGCACTGATATACCTGGGCTGCTTATGTACCGAGATATGCAAACATCCCTCAACTGCTTCCTTGATCCCCGAAAGAAGAAGGATGGTGGAGTGCTTCAGGAGGGCAACTTAAGCCTGCATTGCACCGAGTTTACGTATCAGATGGCCCTGAGGCAACAAGAATATGAACAACAAGAAACAAGAATATGAACAACAACAACAGTAACAACAAGAAGAACAACAACAAAATTACAATCCAGATAATTGGGGTGTTTTTTTCCCCACAAACCACAATCACGGTAATTCTCCACAACACCCACAACCACACTTCTTTACAACTATATCTCACTCACACACATCTACACTCTCCCCTTTATTACATTCCATAAGCACCTGTAACTACACATCATCATCATCATCATCACTCACAAGTACACCACATCCACAGTTAATCTCATTCACTGCTCTCAAAGTACAGTTAAGCCGTGTACACAATAACGCACCCAAGCGCTTACACCAACAAGTGCACAGACAGAGCACATTAGAACAAACAGAGGGGAAGAGAAAGAGAGAGAGGGGCGAAGCAGGTGTAACATGTCTCCAGATAAATTACTGTTTAGGCCCGTAGCCATCTAGGTCCTACGGTGGTCACATACGCGGTACGAATATGTAAACACAGCAGCCTTTCTCCTCCTACTTCATTCACTCTCTTCCTGCTTCAGTCTGCTTTACCTCATTTTATCTCTTCCTTTTTCTCCTCTCAGCCTGCTTCTCTATTTACTCTAGCCTAATCTTCCTCATCTGATCTCTTCCTTTTTCACCGATTCACATTTTCTCCCTATCTCTGCTATCATCTTTGATTTTTAGTCTCATATTCTCTCTCCTCTCCGCTTCTCATATTTTCTTC
>JAGKTI010035011.1:0-11343 GCA_018397915.1 Birgus latro | reverse complement strand
TATATGTACAATCATACATACATGCATACATAAATTCATACATACATGCTCAGGCAAAAAGAAACATACAAATCGATGGATGACACAGGCAGATTGACTGACAGTCAGAGATATATTTAAATTAAATACCAGACAGATCTAGATTTGAGAAAAATTAAATGTTGTAGGTATTTCATGTTACAAGTTGGCAAACAATTTTTTTTTAGGATTATTTGACGGTGCTGAAGTCAAAGTGGGAGAGGCGGTGGCAGAATCGGTAGAGAGGTGGCCTGCAGTCCTCATAGACCCAGGTTCGAATCCCGACTGGGGCAGGAAACAGTTTAAGGATTTGAATTTCTTAAAAAAAACAGAGTTTCCTGATCTACCAGATGATCTGCCGACAGGTTATAAAAGTACCCCCGCTAAAACTGGTACCAGTACACCAGTCCTGTATGAGACAGCCCTAGCATGTATTCAATATGGACTGTGGGTGTTAGCGCCAAAGTGGTGACATGTGGAGATGTAGGAGGACTACTGGGCCCCAAGGAGGACTACTGACACTTGGGAACAGGCCCTGAAGTCTTTGCCCATGGTGTTCTGACCCTCAAATTAAAAAAAAAAACAATGGTCTCCACTTTTTCATGTTTTTTGCCTTATAATTCGGATTCTAAGCATTACTTAAGTAAAATGATGGCAATACCGATGTTTGCGATACCAAGGATAATTATGTTGTCACCTACGTTGTATTTGGTTTGATTTGTCTGTCATCTTGGATTCCAAGATGGCCGCCATTATTGACCTAATACATTAATAAGCTCATAGACATAAGTAACATTTAGGCTTGTGTTTAAAATGATGACAGTACCCATGTCTGTAATACGAAATATACCCATTGTCCACTAAATCAATACTTAACCTACACAAGAATGGTATCCTGCACCTGGTACCCGGGATCTAACTGATCTTTACTTCAGCAGTGCTTTATTTCCCGACATACAGTTTTAGATAAAAAAAAAAAAGAGCAATAGTGGAAACAGTTGTTCCAGAACTCCAACACCTTTGTTTGTTCTGTAGTACAGTGGGATGTTTTGTAATACTCTTTTGAAATAAGCACACCAAATCATTATTAATTGTTCCTCTAGTCTGTCCATCCACTCATTGCTTTGGTGTTCATTTTTACTCTGAGTAAGTCTTAGACTCTTTTCTGTTTCTGCATTCTTTTGTCCATATACTCATACACATCCTTCAGTTCAAGGTAGCTCCCCTTTCCTGCAGCCGTAGTTGTGGCTCTGACAGGCTGTGATGCAGCTGCATGTGACAGTCTCACGGAACATCTAAGGAATAGGAGGAAGTGTCATTAACTTTGGCACCAAGTGCCCATCAGTACGTGTCCAACCTGTGTCAGTTACTTAGGGGAGTACTGGTGTAGAGATATTTTCTTGCTCCATATTAAGGCCTGATAATGTGCACGTCTAATGTGTAGTTTCACTGCATCAGATATTGGTGGAAGTGCTTTCTACGACAGACCCTCGCAGAAATGATGACACATGCCTTGTCACAGGTGTCAACATCATCAGGCAGCTTGTACAAACGTCTGTCAAAAGTAGACTGTCTTTCTGGAATACTTTCCAGGCAGCCTTCTTACTATGACCCGCAAACTGTGACACACTGTCACAGCCCATGATGGCATGAAATGAGAGCAAGGCTTTCACTTAACTAGTGGATAGTCTCTGGTGAATATTGTGGATGAGAATATATTTAGGCTTTTTAGAAGTCTCTACCCTCATCCTCAGCTGAGTGCATTGCATCTTATCAAAATGTGCAATTGGCAGGCAAGCACATCAGTGTCACGTGCTGAAACAACAAATGATTTAGGCATTGGTATGAATGCAGTGAAGAATAACCTGTGTATCCTCCTCCTCATGTATAGCCTGTAGGAGTGATATGTCTATCCCTGGATCTGAAGATTTCACATCTGTTATCTCCTTGAATCCTCCAACCACTACAGGTGTTTTTGATACATGAGAAGCACGTGCCATGAATTGTTCAGAAGGAAACTGCCAAATTTGCTTTATTCTCTCCGAGTGAGAGAAAGATGGACCATTTGTCTGCGAGAAAAACAGGTTCAAATTCTATTGCCCCGTGTTTGGGTTGAATGCCAAGTGAGTGGTCGTTCCACTCTGGTGCCAGTCTTGATAGGATCCTGCTGGTATCTGTCAAAAGTTATATCAGTCCTGTCAAACTCTGCAGCCTTGTCAAAAATTGACCTCACGAACACATCTGCATAGTCAGCAAAAGTAGTTACTCCGCGAGGTTTTCCAAGGGCCATCACTAATGTTTGGCCATTGATAAGTAAGCAAGTAGTTCCACTAAGCGTTACCTGCAGGGGTTGATACATCTTGTGTCAACATGTTACCGTTGCAGGGGTTGATACATCTTGGTTCAACACATCTGCTAGAAGAGATTTATTGCCTGTGTGAAGACTTCTATTCACTGCAGCAAGTGAAATTGGCACAGCCATTAGTTCATGCTGTAGTGTCTGGTTTAGGTTTACAGGGCATCCTGCATTATAAGCTATCACAAGTCACTGCAGAATTTTTCTATCAGCTGTGATGATTGTCTGCTTTGCTGTGATTTGTTTGAAGCCGACTGCATATGGCGACGAGGTCTCTGCCGTGTTCTTATGCAATGGAGCATTGAAATCAGTATGCAGTGCATTATCAGGAGGTTCCAGGAGACGTTGCTCAACAAATTCATCCAACTGCTCTTGCCCATGATTCTCTACATTAAGCAAAGAATACTTGATGCTCTCAGATGTCAGATCCATGGTAACGATATTCTGTAGTTCAGGAGACGCCATGTCCTTGCTGAATACGTTGAATCGCCGGAAAGCTGAGGTTACTTTGTTTCCATTGAGATCGTCCCGGTGTTTCCTGGATGGTGTGACCTCATTGTGTACATGATCTCTGTCCATTTCAATCATCAGCATTTGGTAGACTGTAGCACCAGTCGAGCAGGGCAGTACCCCCAATGTGGATGGAAAGCTGATGACAGGGACAGCTGGAGCTCCCTTTTCGTCAGCCCTCAGGACTAGTTCATGACCATCCCCCCTTGCTGAACTTTTTCGGTGATTCAGTAACACAAAGAGTAGGTCAGCATGCTCTCCAACACAAGTTTCTCTAACTGTCTACACTAATCTACATGCACAATACACACTACACGTTCTTTTCAAAATAAAAATAAAAAATTGGTACACAATAACCTAGCTCGATCGGTAGAGAGTTGGCTTGCAGTCCCGAGGGACCCAGGTTCGAATCCTCGCTGGGGCAGGGAACAGTTTAAAGATTTGAATTTCATTAAAATCAGGCTTTACTGATCTACCAGAAGACCCGCCGACATTTCGTAAAAATAGCCCCGCTAATACCAATACACCAGTCCTGTATGAGACAGCCCTAGCATGTATTCAATATGGACGGTGGGTGTTAGCGCCGAAGTGGTGACATGTAGAGGTGTATGGTATGTAGGAGGACGGCTGGGCCTTGATAGCAGGCTGTAAAGCCTATGCCCAGAGTCGGACACATAAAAAAAAAAAAAAACCTGGCCTCAGAGTCCCCAGGAGGGAGAACCATAAATGCCCCCTCCACCCCTCTCCCTCAGCGAGATGCCTGGAACCACTGTCTGACTCACTTTGTCATTTCTGCAACATTCGTGGTCTATAATCTAACATTCTCTCTGTCGAACACCACCTCTTCTCCTCTAAACCTCACCTTCTTTTCTTGACAGAGACTCAGCTGCTGAGGCAACTGACAGCAAACCCTTACCTGTTTCCTCCTACTTTCTCTATACTCATTTCAAAGCCAAAGGTGGCTGTTGTGTATATTTATGCAATGACTAATCTTGCTCTCTTATTCCTGAACTTGATTCTTCTGAATTCTCTACTCTCTAGTTTTGGCTTTCCTGTCATTCTCTGACTAAATATATCCACGCTGTTTACCTATCTCTTTATTCTACTGACTATGAAAAATTCTTTGACGATCTTACTTATATGATGAAACACACTCTATCCATTTCTCCTTTCTCTGAAATCTCCATTCTAGGAGATTTCAATGTTCACCACCACCTTTGGCTTTCCTCTCCTTTCACTGATCGATCTGGTGAACAAGCCTACATCTTTTCTATCCTTAATGACCTAGAGCAGCTTGTACAGCACGCTACCCGTATCGCTGACCGCCATAGAGAGAGCTCCAATATACTTGACCTCTTCCTTACAACTAATCCTTCTGCTTACACTGTTAATCTTTCCTCTCCGTTGGACTCTTCCAATCACAACCTTATTACCTTAACGTGTCCTATTGCTCCGGTGCAGCCTGTGGACCCCCCAAAGAAATGTTGACTGTGGCACGTTGGAGCTGCTGATTGGGAGGCCCTCAGGCAGTATTTTTTTTTTTTTCCCTGGAATGATTATTGCTTCCATGGCCGGGAGCCATCTGAGTGTGCTTTGTGCTTTACGGAGGTTATTTTCTTGGACCTGGAAGCATACATTCCCTTCTCATACCCTTTGACTAATGCCAGAAACTCTTGGTTTAACTTGCCCCGCCCCGACAGCTTTTTTATCCAACCCACCCTCAGAACCTGACTGATTTCAACTTGTCTTTTATTGGCTCAAACATTCGCTTTTGGTGATAAACATCGAAAATTCAATGAGAAAGCGCTCGCCTGAAGTGAAAAATATCCTAAACAGATAAGGTATCCCTCACCTGGACACCGGTTTCTATGATGCTTCGCTTCATAAAAGACGCTCCCCATGCGAGGGAAACTTAACCAAAACCACACAGCCTCGTAGATATTTATTTATTTGGTACGAATTTATATGTTGTACAAGAATATATTGCTTTTCACACAATAATATAGGCAATATAAGCGTTGTTCCCTTACAAAACACATCAACATATCGCATTTACCTTGGTGATGTTACCTCCTCATTACTTCTGTTCATAACTAACTCTGGTACCATGTAATCTTTGTCCTTCACATCAGGAATTACTTTCGCCTTGAATTTTGTCGTTGGAGAGACTGTGGTGCTACGTGTCTTTACTGGCCAGGTCACTGCTAACAGGTGAGTTGCGAGAAAACGGCGCACCCCCCGAGGGGGGGGGGAGCACAGGGTCAGGCAGTGTTGCTACCTGGCTGGGGGTAGAGGAAGGTCTCCCTCATATGCCTACCAAAAATCACTTGTGAACCTTGAAAAATGTTCAAATGACAGGCCTTGAAATTGACTGACGTACGATGCATGTCGGGGGGGGGGGGGGGGGAGAGACGGGTTAGGGTGCGACGTGCACCGTATGTCGGGGGGACGGGGTGGGTTAATCATGCTTGTTGTAATGCTGTCCACAACAAGGAGAGGACCTATAAAAGATACCAGAGCCAACCCATCCCTGAATCACTTCTTGTTTATGCTTCTGCCCGAAATCGTGCTAAGTGTGTTCATCGCTCTGCTAAAAATAATTTCATCCATACTAAATGTTCTCAACTCTCCAACTCGAATTCTTCCCACTCCTTCTTGCACCTTCCCAAAAAACCTTTCAAACAACTTTACCTCACCATCCTTCCCACCTCTTTTCTACTCTGATGGCTCTTTAGCTATTTCTTCTACTGATGAAGCAAATCTCTTCGCTCAGACTTTCTCCTCCAATTCCACATTAGATGATTCCGGTGCTGTTCCTCCATCACTTACCCCTCTGACTTCCTCACGGCTGACATTAAAATGTCTTCAGTTGAGGTATTTTCTGTCATCACTGGCCTTAATACTAACAAGGCATATGGGCCTGATGGAGTACCCCCTATTTTTTTCAAGAACTGTGCTGCTGTGCTTATACCCTGCCTAGGTAAACTGTTTCGTCTTTGTCTTTCAACTTGTACCTTTCCTTATTGCCTTTTTATTCAACCAGTTCCAATGATGGGTGACCATTCCCAACCCTCTATCTCCCAATTGCTTTAACGTCCTGTGTCTCAAAAGTTTTCGAGTCTATTCTTAACAGAAAATTTTAAAAAGCATCTGTCCTATCACAACCTTCCTTCTGATCATCAGTATGGGTTCCGTCAGGGACGGTGCATTGGCGATCTTCTCACCTACCTTTCAGACTCCTGGTCATCCACTTTCGGGACTTTGGTGAAAACTTTGCCATTGCACTTGACATCTCAAAGGCTTTCGGTCGAGTCTGTCATAAATCTTCAATTTCCAAACTGCCCTCTTACGGTTTCTATCCTTCTATCTGTGCTGTCGTTTATAGCTTCCTTTCTGGTCGTTCTATGGCCGCTGTTGTAGACGGTCATCGTTCTTCTCCTAGATCTATCTACAGTGGTGTTCCTCAGGGCTCTGTCCTATCACCAACTCTTTTCCTTTTATTCATCAGTGACCTTCTAAGCTGTACATCTAACACTAACCACTCATACCCTGATGATCCACCCTTCACCTTTCCATTCAGTTCTCTCAACGTCCATCTCAGCAGTTACTTCAACAAACAAAGGATGAGGCTATGGCACGCCTAATGTCTGACTTAGCTCGTATTTCTGACTGGGGTAAAAATAATCTTGTTGTTTTTAATGCATCACAAACTCAGTTTTTACACCTATCAACTCAACACAGTCTTCCATAGGAGTACCCATCAATGTCCAATAATATCCAGCTCAACCCTGCATCATCCTAGAACATGCTTGGGGTTTCATTCACTCGGGACTTATCTTGGAAAGTACATATTGCATCTCTTGTAAAATCTGCCTCCATGGGATTGGGTGTGCTAAGCCAACTCCGTATCTTCTTTACCCCTGCACAGTTGTTGACTTTATTCACGGGTTTTATTCACCCCTGTTGGAGTACAACTCTCATGTGTGGGGAGGTTCCCCACATACAGCTCTTCTCAATAGGGTGGAGTCAATGGCTTTTCATCTCATTAACTCTCCTCTTACTGGCTCCCTTCAACCTCTGTCTCTTCGCCGCACTGTTGCATCTTTATCTATTTTCTATCGCTACTTCAATGGTCGTTGCTCCTCCGAACTGTCTGCCTGCATCCCTCCACCTCTATGACGGGCACTTAGCACCCGTCTAGCAGCAAACTCTCATCCCTTTTCTGTCCAACTCTCTAATGCAGGAGTTAACCGTTACTCCCAGTCCTTCATTTATGCAACAGGTCAACTCTGGAACTGTCTCCCTCTGTCTGTATTTCCTACTTCCTATGATCTCCAGTCTTTTAAACGCAGTGTGTCCAGGCGTCTTGAAATGAACGGATCTTGAATTTGGCTTTCTTTTGTATTGTTTTTGCTTTTTCTTAGAAGGAAAGATCTGCTGTTTCCTTGTCTTTTTTCCTTCTTTCTTGCATAAAAAAAATTTAGTGTTGATATGCAACTTCTCATGGTAAATGACACAGCCCATCGGCTTAATGCTGTGATTGTGATTGTTCTGGTTACCCCCACAATGCTGTTGTAGCCGCAGCCAAGGCAGTTGTAGGTCTGTAATTTGTTGAGTTGTAGATATAACCTCAGTTCACTTGTTGTCAACGATGGGAAGAGTTAAAGATGAAATCTGAGTTGCTTGCAGTTTTATTGTGAGTGTTAACTCTATCACACACTAGAGAGTGTCTACTGCTGGTTAACTGTCGCAAGCCTGCCCGCTATCTCCCACCGTGCTCTTCACTCCTTCATCCCCTCTCCCTGCTCTTTCTTGTCAATCTGAATCTCGTCCTTTCCCTCTGGTCTAAGGAAAGCCTCGTCACGTGGACTATGCGTGTCCCAGAACCTTCTAGAACACTGTATGTGTGTATGTATGTGTGTATGTGTCAGCTTCCCACGGTAGAAAGTGTAAAGTCTGTTACTTCCTGGGCTGGTCAGGTAACACCTTGCAATATCTCCACTTCCTTATCTCTCTCTCACTCTCTCTATCTTCCTATAATATACAAGTTATATATGCTAGAGTTTACTAATATTCAGAGTTACGACATCACTCGGTCACGCACAATGGCGGACCCACGACGCGTTGCAATAGTAATATATGGCCTTGTAGAAGAAAAATGTGTAATAATAACATATTATAAATGTGTTATACACGTCATGGAGTAATTTGAGATATGTCCTCTATGCATTTAAGCAAGTAAAAATAATTGTACAGATATACAGTATGTCTATATGCAAGTTGTTTGACAATGCTAAAAGTACAACTAAAGCTACTAATATACATATTTATATTGTATAGATATGAATTATAGTGACACTGTCATAAAAATAACAGTAATTCATTTTTTTTCTTAATATAAAAGTTTCTACATGAAATATTCACATATGTACAATATGTCTCTACTCAGTGGGTCTCACTTGAATGTTCATAAGGGAGTAAGAGTGAACAGATTATCTATTATGAATTTTACATAAACAGTTACTGATATTCCTAAGGCATAAGATTTCTGAATTGGAATATAAGGCTTCAAAACTATGGGTATGTATGCCTTGACTGATAATATAACGTAGGTAGCTAACTGGAAAGATTGGTGGTAATATTACTAAGTCATTACATCGTATGAATATGTATGATACTAGCTATTATGTAAAAACTGAACATGTATAGCTTATTGTAGTGATAGGGTAGCACAAATCTTCAATGGTAAAAATTACTAGGTCATTACAATATACAGAATGGTTTTACGCCCTAAGTAATGCCTAATTTTACACTCAACTTGTATGATGAGTAAGGGAAATATATAATTCTGGTAACAACAGAATTGTAGGAAAATTGTAATTACATTGTATGAATGTACTTAATACATCCATGACTAATGTTGCACTCAACTTGTGTGAAGAGCAAGTGAAATACGTAATTCTGTTCATACTCGACTGTGCTTCAATCACCCCTGCCTTGCTATAAGTCATCTCTACCTCGTTCATGAAATCTAGGAAGCACATTCCTGGGGTGTAAGCCACAGTAGTTACATAGAATGAATGTAATTATTACATTATTGTATTATTTAATTACAGTAATATTGTGAAGTACATAATTGTGTTAATGTTAGCATTTGTAGCTAAAACTGTAGCAACTGGAGAAATATTGTAGTAACTGTAATAATATTTTAGGAATTGTAGTAATTGAAGTAGTATTATAGTATTGTACAATCACATTGAATGATACGTAATAAGTTACATCGAAAATGTGCACATGCATAACTACAACAGGAATAACCCAATAGCATGGTACAGCAATCATTTGTATTATGAATAAGTCATCTGTAACACTTGTTGAAATAATATTACACAACATGTTATTTGTATTATGAATAAATCATCTATAACACTTGTTGAAATAATATTACACAACATGTAATTGTAGCTAATGCAGTCTCGGTGCGGTCGATGATAGTGATAGTGTACCTTGCAACTGATTCTTTGTTAGTTACTTCATATATATAGATCGTAGATATACATAAACATACAGACATATATAATAACAGTTGCACCTACTTTTATGTTGGTATGTGATCCTAACCACCCTACGTCCCCAACCACCACACTAACGCATAGTTGACATGGTCAAGACGCGACAGCACACCAGAGCTCTCACTCACCACTCATCTTACTCATCGGTACTCATCATTACTCATCATACTCAGTTACCCACCACGGCTGCCAGATTGAGAATTCGCTGACCTAAGATTTTGCTGAGTTTTTGCTGAGGAGCCGAGAACTACCATAACACCGAGTCAGCCAACCCGTGCCTGACACCAACAACCACCACCTGCACCACCACTACTCACCATTGCCACCACGGCAAAAAAAATAGTGAGTTACACAGTTACTTCATTTACACAGTACACATTGATAGACACAGTGATAGACAAAATCTTCTGCACAAACAAACAACACGTACTTTATAGTTACAACTTACATACAAATAACTACTTCAATTAAATACATTATCTCAGTCACTAAGTGCTTGTACCAACAATATCATTCATATACTATATATATTCGTTCATTTATTATACCATTAATTTACTCCCGACAAGTGCTACATTTATACATACATAAAACACGTGTTTCATTACTAAGCAACAATCAATCTTCAAGTGAAAATAAAATGCACCATCACATTAACCCAGTAAACGATTAACAGAAAATTAACAAACAGTTATTACCTTAATCTATCTACTGTGACCAGACAAATTAAATTACAAGGAAAAGAAAAGAAGCAAACAAAATGGCAACAATGAATAACGTTAGCAAGAATGGACATCATCTTCCATACAATTTTGATGATAAAGACTTTCACATTTTGCTGACCCGTATATTGCCACATACACTACCCGGCACAGACACAAAGGGTACAGCAAGTGAACTGAGGTTATATCTACAACTCAACAAATTATAGACCTACAACCGCCTTGGCTGCGGCTACAACATTGGTGGCATGTGGTAACTACGAACCCTCTACACCCTACGAATTTATACAGCGCTCATCGGTATTAGCTACGTTCATCGATATATGCAACAGACTTCTCTCCTCAACCGCTACACCGGTAAACTACAACATTGGTGTACAGCGGTAACTACGAGCCCACTACATCACTTACATTGGCAACAGCGGTAACTACAAGCCGACTACGTCACTTATACTACAGTAAAGTACGATCCAACGCCTACCAACTAAGAAGTCTACGAGCCTATAAGCCTACAAAACAAGAAGTCTACGAGTTTACATTATCAAAACTGATATACAAGCAACGCTACCGAGATAATAAGACGACTCATAACTCATAACTATTACTGCCTCACAAGCCGACTCACAGCTCACAACCCCACCCTCAATCCCACCGCTGCCACCAACGTTGTAGCCGCAGCCAAGCCGGTTGTAGGTCTATAATTTGTTGAGTTGTAGATATAACCTCAGTTCACTTGTTGTCAACGATGGGAAGAGTTAAAGATGAAATTTGAATTGCTTGCAATTTTATTGTGAGTGTTAACTCTATCACACACGAGAGAGTGTTTAGCGCTGGTTAACTGTCGCGAGCCTGCCCGCCATCTCCCACCGTGCTCTTCACTCCTTCTTCCACTCTCCCTGCTCTCTCTTGTCAATCTGAATCTCGTCCTTTCCCTCTGGTCTAAGGAAAGCCTCGTCAGATTGGACTATGCGTGTCCAAGAACCTTCTAGAAGACTGTATGTTTTTTTTTTTTAATGCAAGGAAGAAGGAACCAAGGGCCATGGGCCCGCATACTGTTCCTTCCAAGAAAAAGTAAAAACAATACAAAAGAGAGCCAAATTCAAGATCCATTCATTTCGAGATGCCTGGACACACTGCGTTTGAAAGATTGGAGATCATAGGAAGC